>CM023103.1:55567676-55746219 GCA_013103745.1 Gardenia jasminoides
ATGGAGGAAGCAAACTTCAAAGTGGGACGCTATAGTGCAGAAGAGAGGAAAGAAAGGATTCACAGGTACAGAGCTAAAAGAACCCAGAGAAATTTCAACAAGACAATTAAGGTAAGAGTTCCTTTTTCATGGTTTATCAGTTCACAACGCTTCAAACAATGAGATTATAACGGTAAAGTCTTAACTTGCATCATCTAAAAGTTACACTTATTATCATGCTAATGACAATTAGGTACGGTGAAATGTGGTTGGTAAACATAATTTGGTGTTTTAATCTTCTTCTGATGCTCTCTGATACTGCAGTATGCATGCCGGAAGACATTAGCAGACAATCGACCAAGGGTACGTGGCAGGTTTGCACGTAATGACGAGGCTGTAGAGATTCCCAAAGCATCCATGTTTACTGCTAGATATGAAGACGAAGATGATCTTTGGGTAATATTCCATCTTCCACATCTTTAATATTGCATAGTTAATACCATTAAAAGTATATATATACTATCCCACAATGGACTTGCCCACTTTCAATTCAATCTATATTTTATTCACTGATAGTAACCCTGTGCGAATAAGTAACAATTTTATCTTGAATTTAAAATTCGATTATATATTTTTTTAAATCTAATTTAATAATAATGGTTTCATCGACGATCTTAGTTTGGTCATGCATGAAATGCAGATTGAGGGACTTCACGAAGATGATGAAGAAAGGTTGGCGGCAGCAGGGAGATCAACAGGAACATTCTACAACAACTTAGGATCAGGAGCACAGTACCAATATTACCGCTACTGATGGATGATGATGAGGGCTTTGGTCATATGTTGCTTAGGAAAAGTTTAAAAAAAAAAATAAAAATTTAGGAAAGTTTAAGTTCATTTCACATGACCAGAAAAGCTTGTCGGAGCAAAAGAAAGTCAGAAGAGGCTTATTTAATAAAAGAAAGTTGGGTGTAATGCTAAGGTTAATATGGGGTTTGAAAGATTAGGCAGCACTGAGGAGCATTCACTAATCAGGATGGCTATGACATTAAGTTCTATTTAGTTTTGTAATTTTCTGCTGGAATTTTGATGTAGTTAATGATGCCATGTGCATCTCGTTGTTGTCCTTTTTCTTTTCTTTTCTTTTCTCGTTTCTCTCTTTGATCATCATATCTCAATCTGTAAATAGAGCAATGAATGATTGCTCCATTTGTCCGAATAATGTTGTAGAACAGTACCTCAATTGTCCCTTTTCCGTTGTTCTATACCATGCTTTCATAGTTGGACATCAATGTGTGAAGATTCCACACAAAATTCCTTTACATCGAGGCCATACATGCTCAAGAAATCACATTTATGCTTGGCTGAAACCAAGGGGACACCCCAGCTCTTGGATTCAATCAGAACCACCTTAGGCTAGAAATATTTCACAGCCAATTAGTGGTTCGAAAAGTTACCTTGGTGGCTGATTCTAACATATATGTGTAAAATCTCTTTTCTCTTTCATTTTTTAGGGTCCTAGTTGAGTGTGTTGTGTTTCGACCAAACTAATTTTATTAGGTTAGAACTCGAGTTCAGGCTCACAAACTCAAGGTTCAGCCTAGTCGAACTCAAATAAAAAGAATAATATAATACTTTTTAAAAATGAATAGTATATACACAATTTTCTCCTTTTTTTTTTGTGTTTTTTGGGATTTTGGGTTTTTTTTGGGGGAGTGGTTTCAGATTCTCACATTATTTCATACCACTAGATTTGCAGCAATTGATCTGAGCAAAAGCGACTGCTGAACTAAGTTGGAAACTTTATCCAATCAAATTTTCACAGAGTATCAATAGATGTGGAACAATGAATTACTTGTATGAAAGTAGGGATATATTATTGAGCTACCACCGCATGATCTGATCTTAAGGAGATCTAATTGGAGCACATTTTCGATTATAGTTCACTTTGATATTACAATCTCCCAAAGCAAAAAAATTAAAAGAGTTTCAAGGAAATCCTGACCTTGACATGCATGCAGAGATAAATGCTGCAGTACCACGACAGGAAATCCAGTTCTAATCTTCCTTTTAGGATTTTTGTGCATTGATAATTAACGATTAGTATCATCATCGAATTCAGGTACATGATTGCCCTGCAATGGCAGAATCAGAATCGATGTACTACAGACTAGAAAAGGGAATATTGTTTAGCTTGATTGCATTTCTTATTGCTACATATTATAATGCATAGCCAAAAGGGTTCACCCTCTACTTCAGCTAGTCATTAAACTAATCATTAGGTGCTCAAGGTTTTTTTTTTTCTTGGGAGCATAGATTGTAGCAGAATCTTGCTATATAGAATGCCTAGATCCTTCTCTACGCATACCATTTACTTACTAAATCGTTCAAAATATACCTAATACCCATCAGCTAAGGCATAACAATCTTTGACTTCATTTCACTAACAAAGGATCTAGGTTTAACATAGCCATTGTAGCTGCTCTCCTTTTTTCTTTTCCTTTTTCTTTTCTAGGATTATGTGAAATAGACTAAAGTTGAACTCTTCTTCACAAAAGGTCGTGTGCTTGAATTCCGCTGTCAATGTGAGAATTGTGTTGATGGATGATCTGTAAGTGACCTATGATCATGAAACCTATCTTGATCGGTGATGGTAATTGGAGTCGACCCATCTAAACTTTTTCGTACAAAAAAAAAAAAAAAGAAAAATTTCTTCGGAAAATCCTCATACGTTACAAATTTTCCTTTCACCTGATGACTTATCCATATCAAAAAGAAGACAAAACTGTGTACTAAACCAAAATTACAGGCAAGAAAAACATGTGAAGTACTTTGAACAGTTCTTCAGTACAAAGTAGCTCCATTGCCTTGGCCCCAAAAAAATTTCAAACAAGACAAAATTATTTGTACACCATGCCATTATTGCTGGAACGCTTGTTTCTTGCTATGAAAGTAGTTAATTAGGCTACCGACTTAAGTGATTAAGCTGTCGAAATTGTATAAATATTGCTGCCTTGGATGAAGAATAGCAAGCTGTGTCACCATATCAAGTTGGAGGAGTAGCAGAGGAATCCTGAACGTTTGCATTCTTGAATGATTAAAAAGTTTGCTGCGTCTAATAGCACAGAAGTTGCAGGGGCAATTCCCGAAACAGTACCTACGATATTGCCACTTGCATGAAGATATCACAACACTCGGGCCTAACTCCCTATCAATATTCCTTCAAATTGAGAATTTGTTGGGCAATTTGGCTCAAGATCAGAAAGCTGTCTTCTTTGGTCAAGATATTTCTTGTTCAACTACCAAATTCCACATTACTCCTACACTTCTATTTCTATGACACCAATCATCTCTCTCTTTCCCAGCTTTATCACAATATGCGTTGTGTAAATTAAGGATAAAATTGAATTTATTCTACACATACATGATCAGTTAACAAAGTTATCTAGTGTCGTGCAAAGTTCTTGATGCATAATGGGTTGTTCTACTCGGCTTATATTAATGGACTACATAAAAACAAAACTAAGATTGTATTACTTAACAACCTTTTATGGCATGTTTTATGATCATCTCAAAAATCTGGTGGTCTGAGTTTTACAGCTCCTTTGGTAAACTACAAAGAAAAGAATGAACTCCAAAGTTAGTCAATGTTCCATCTATCATTTCTTCCTCCTATTTGACATTAGAAGTAAGTAAATAAATGAGGTTAAGTGTATATGTACACTACTAATGAAAGAAACAAAAAAGAAGGAAAAGAAACATGTCCACTTGTTCATCTCATAGTCAGTGCAGCCACCAATTTGTCCCCAGGTTGACTACTGCAACCAATTTGTGATGTTGTGCTGCACTAAAAAGTTTCTTTAACTTCATCATTGGTTTTCTTTTCATTTAACGAACAGTAATGCGGGCTTTGTTTAGATTGGAGGATTCCACAGAAAAAATTTTACATTTTTCGTGACTATATTTATCAACTATCTTTTTACTTCATATATATCAAATTGCTGTAGCGCATTTTTTATAAAAAAAAAAAATCAGAAAATGACAATCCAGACAAAACACAGTCTTTGGTGATTTTTATTAGTTTTTCCACATGGTTTTTCAGCCTTATAACCAAATCTGATAAAAAAACAGGACTCTTAATGCAAGGAACACAAATTGTGCTTTCAAATACTTTATGGAAGGCATATGCAGGACATGGGACCTTCATCAGACCAATCAGAACTTGGTCAAGGAACTTCAAAACCTATGATCTAGCTAGGAGACAGTTCCTTGAGTACTCCCTATATAGTATAACGACTATACATGTTTCAGGCCTTTTTTGTTGTTGTCAAATCATTATGGTCACAATCATGATTCTTTGCAACTAGTCTTAAGTCTTAGTAGAGGAGGGTGTGAATGCACAGAAACGGGGATGAACAGTCGTCACAAAGACCGCTCCTGAACTGTTGATGGCCAGATTTGGCCAAAAAAAAAAAAAAAAGTGTGGTCCACGCTGTACGTGGAGCCTATAAAAATTTGTTCTATAATTACACGTTGTGAAAAATGAGTTACACTCTGTGCAAGTGGAGTTATATGTTGTGCAAATGCACAAAACTGTTCGAAACGGTTTTTTTGACAACCGTTACGGCTCCGCATCCGTGATGCACAAGCCTTTTCAGGTAATTCTGACAAAAGCTTAGTTTGTTTCCGTGACGCTTTTCTAGCAATTTTTTTGGAAGGAGAATTTTTCATATTTTACTTGCATCATAGTCGGACAATTGAAGGGCAACTCTGGAGTTCCATAAGTCGGGGTTCCAACTCTAATTTTCATGGTCAAGTTTTGCACATTCCCTAAAATGATCAAATCATTGTTGCTGGAATCCTGAATGTTTGGCATTTAACCCTGCATTTGTACAGGCTTCTGTCGAATGTGACACTACTTTTATCTGCTTTTTTGGAAGGCTTTTTTGGCATAGTTTGAAATGCGATGCCTTTAGCAAGAAAAGAGATTCTTTGTCTTGAGAGCTGAAAACTTGCCACAAAAATATATTGGAATCCCCCTTAACAAGCTAAGAATAATGGACATCAACTTTGAGACATAGTTCTACCCATTAATAATAAGATGACCCATCCCTTTATAAAAAGCTTCGAAACGTCAATCAATAAAATGAGTGCCAAAAGCTATGACCATTTAAGCAAAATATTTCACTCTCCATCTGACACCTATGATAGAACACTGGCGGTGAAACCGAAAGAGGAATCCCCAAAGGTCTGAAAAGGGATTAGAAATAAACGAATCC
Organism: Gardenia jasminoides; assembly: GCA_013103745.1. Classification (NCBI taxonomy): domain Eukaryota; kingdom Viridiplantae; phylum Streptophyta; class Magnoliopsida; order Gentianales; family Rubiaceae; genus Gardenia; species Gardenia jasminoides. The sequence continues at coordinate 55,572,935 of CM023103.1, forward strand.
CATCCATTCACAGCTATTGATATGCTTTAATTTGGTCTTGAATTAATCATGTAGAATAGTTTTTGTTTTATGACTTCCTTCTCTTGATATCATGAAATTCTTGGTGTATCTGATCAAAGAGAGTGAGGGACAGATCCGTCTCAGTTAATGGGGAGAGCAAGATGGGAAAGAAATTCTTTTTTATTTGATCATCAGCCTCCCAACTAACAATGATTCCATAGCTACACTTTTGACCAGGACAATATTAGGCAGGAATTCATATTCATATGTATTGCTATAAAGTACTCCAATATCCTATCATTGCTCCGTGCTATGTATTAGCTGCTGATTGGCTGACAAAATTATAGAAAAAGATAGGCAAGGACGATTTGTGCAAGTTTTTGGCTTCTGGGGGCGGGGGGCGGAGGTGCTGCGACGAAATGTGGGACTGAAAAAGTTCTCCTCTGGCTTGTCCTTTTATTCGGTCCAAGAAAAGGGTTATTCGGATTCCAATTCCATAGAAAATTTCGAGTTTCTTCTACAATTTTTTAGTGATTTTGCTGGCAATTATTTGAGGGACAATCATACCTTGTACATGCGCACGAGTGGTAGTACATTATTTTTACTTGGACCTTTGTCTTCAAGTGTCTAAATTAATCCTCAGCTCATGATGATGAAAGTTGAGCAAAACAGAGAATCCTTAGGGAAGAAACAGAAGTTTGCAGAAAAAGGTTTTGCTTCGAGGTGATACGTTAAACATAAACATTTCAGTCCTTCAGTATTGATTTTTCCTCAAAATATTTTAGGCAGTAGACGGAACGTGATTATCAAGATTGCTCTTTTCGTACGTGATTGAAAAAGAATCGTCCAATTTCAAGTAAGGATGAGGCTGTGGATTTCGCAGTCAACGACACACTAGTCCTACTTCCCTTGACTCGTGGGAGCTTGTCACAGTTGGTTATATCAGATTGGCAGTAGCTTTTGAACAAGTTCTTCAAGATTCTGAAATGAATTATGATGGAATTCAAGATAAGAAGGAACTGCTGGTGGATACTGGTGAGGAAACTACTCTCCGGATTCATCCAACAACTCCTAATTTGGCTGCTCTGTTTTTTCCTTATATGTTACTTGCCTTTTCTGCGTCCTATTCAGCATAAGCCCGTGAAATTGGCAGGATGGTGAGTAGAGATGGCTTCCGGTTGACTGAACCAAAAGATGGTTTCATCAGAGCAAAAGGTACAGTTATTCTGTCAAAAACTTTCTATCATTTGCCCCACACACACTCAGCCCTCCTTTACTGCAAATACTAATTTTCTATTCTTCTTGTCTCCACTATGAAGGGAACTGGAATTGAATCTAATGTTAGGAAAAAAAAAAAAGCAATCATTATGCTTTATGGTGTCTCAAACTCTCCTTTCTTTCTGTTTAAAAAACCAGAAGATTACACAAACTGTCCTGAATTTGGTCCATTTCATTATATTATGCAAGTGAAGCTTTCCCTTGCTTAGTAAAACATTCACCTTTTTCTTTTCCAATAACAGATGGGCAGAATAATTAGTACCTCTGTGTGAGGGGGAGTGAAGAGGGCAGTAGACTAGTATTCATCTATAGGGCAATGCAATATGCTCGAGACTGAAGCACAAGGAATGTCCCAAAAGCAGTCAAATGCTAGAAAGTAGAAAGCCCCATCGTGTGGAGAATCCATAAAAGACAAACATCATTTCATTTCACTTTCTGTTTTTCAAGGAAAGTTGTTTTCCATAAGGGAAAATATCAGGAGGGTAAGAATGAAGGGTGAAGTAAAATACGAATGCTTTTTCCAATGTGAGCTGAGTTCATGCTCCTCAAGGGAAAAAGGGCAGGATATGAAGCATAAGATAAGAGTGAACGGTCCAGTAAAACTTCGAACCATCATTAATCTAATAGTACGAGAAAGGTCATCTTTCGGAAGGGAAGGATAAAGAGATAAAGTAAATCCACCTAGCTAGTACAACTCTTTCTAGCACGAGGAAGACCTCAATGCCTGATTTGTTTGCTAGGAAAGTTCTGTGTCACCGAGCCAGTTCTGTCTTTTATGGGGGGTTCCACCAACTTCAAAGATAGTGACAAAGCCGCCTAATCTGTTGCTGGCGGCTTGTTTTTCAGAAATGGAGATTGAGCTCATCTTACAGCGACTTGCTTGGAAGCAGCAAACCAATAGTTTAGGAGTAGTGTTGTGGAGTATGCCTGTTGTACTTGAATATTTTTCATTACTTGCTGCTGAGCTGCTTTTAAGACGTCCTCCTGGAAGGAAAATTTCCAGCCATATTTAGAACTAATCGATATTTAGGTCTGCAAGACATTAGCCTTTCTGGACTTCAAGTGATAATGGACATATGGTATTAACATCAGTTAGAAGGCATGTTTCGTTCTTGATTTTAAGGCAGAAACAAGGGCTTTGACAATAGTCTTGTCTTGTAAAGTCATTATCGTTACCTACCTCCTTGGTAAAGCTTCACACTTCGGGAAGATTAAAGCAGGTTAACTGCGAAAATTGAATGGTGCAGAGGGAAAAATGGGGCCTGTGATATGATTGAAAATCAGAGAAAGCTAAGGAAAATAGATGCAAAAATAAATGAACAATTAGTATGTACTTAGTTAATTTGGTTTATCTGTTCTTAATTAACTATATTTTCTAAAGAAAACATGTGTGCAGGTATCGTGCATGAATTATAGAAATATTTTAGAAGACCAAAAAAAGGTTATGGTTATGCTATAGATGTTATATACGTATTAGGTCGAACCTTGTCTCTCCTTGATTTCATGTTATTGAAAATGATAAAGATTAGTTGCATAAATAATTTTGTAAGATTGAGATTTTATTGTGATTTAACAATATCTCAAATAGATCTATGGTTAAAGAATTAATATCCTTATATCAGTCTACTTATTGATTCTTATTTTAGATTTTAGTCTACCGTCTGTTTGAGGGACAATTTTATTTATATATTGGTCAAATGTAATTATAATTATATTTTTAATTAGATATTTGTTTCATAATCCTATCAAGCATGTTAAAACCAAACAATCAAAAATACCTCTTTTTTTTTTTTTTTTAAATCAACAATCAAATGAACTTAACTTCATTTTTGTTAGAAGTCACATATTAAAAATTTAGGTGTCAAGTTATAGGCCATATCAACTTATAGTTTCTTCATATACCATTCTTTCCAAGAGATTAAAACAAATTTCTCCTTAAAACAATCTTCCTTGTAACTTGATTTTCATTTAGGGGTTCTTTGCCGCTTAAAAAGTACAGCTAGATATTTTATCCAAATTTTATCTAGACTCAATGCCTTTACCAACTTTAATCTACTAAATGCCTATTTTGTATTTTTATTCGATGCATTGATCGATGATAATTTTACTATTATATTAATTTCCTTAGTCTAAAGGATATTGATTCTCATTTAAGAATCTTTAAAAAATTAGATTATTAAGGAATTGAGAGTTCTTAGTTTAACTTCAGTGGTTCTTTTTTCTTTTGAATGTCTTTTTTTATGAATTATTCTTTCTAGTGACTATACCATTACTAAATAATTGCTATTGATTTACATGAATAGCTAATGATCAATATCGTGGATCACAGAAGTAACTTTTATATTTTATACTTGTAATTTGATAAAGTATTTGTTTAATGCTGGATAAGTACATATAAATGGATTTACCAATATTTATTATAAAATTGAATTGAAACATAATTTATAATGTTTTTGGTCAACTTGACAGGAATTTATAAATGCTTAAGAAAGCTAAGTTAGTCAAGATTTTTAAAAATATGACCTAACTAATGCCTCGTCATTAAATTTTAATGCAAAACTTTTTCAAGTACATTAACCTATAACCTATTACATTTCCAAATCAATTTCTATTTTATAAGGGATTCCATTTCTAAAACAAAACTTAAAGATTGGTAATACGTAAAAGGCCACAATAATACTTAGAATTACATTTATGTTTGGAAATATGATACAATCATTGATATTACTAATAAGGGTATTTTAGGAATGAAAAAAATTAGATCACAAAATCACCAAATTATATTAATGCTCTTAAATCTTAATATAGTATAGTGTACAGATGATTTACAACAAAGCCATGAAGAAAAATTTTGGATATTTCAATTAAATTATTTATTCTATAAAAAGTCATTAATATTAGGACATCAAATTCTTGGTGAGAAAGAAAATAGTAAAACTGTCTCCAGATCTAGATTGATTTTCACAAGCCTATATAACTTGAAGAGTAGAAAGTAGCACCATATATGTAGGTGTGAACACGATTCATGTTTGAACCGGAATCGGATCGGTGGTTTATTGAACCTCAACTGGAACCGGAATTGAGAAACCAGAACTGGAACCGTAACCGTGATTAAAGGTTTAGATTCAAGTTCACAATAAATTTGAACCGAAATCGGAATCGGCCGATCAAGAACCCGTTCAAACCGTCTAAAATACATTTATATTCTGAGTTGTTAAGTTTTTTTTTATTCAATTTAGAATTCAATTTTAATAACCAGCGCCCAATATTAAACAATCTTAGTTTTATTCCAATAATCTATTATCCAAAACTAGAAGAACCGAAATCGGAACAGGAAGAAATCGAAACTGTAATTGAACCGAAATCGGAGGTTCAAGAACCGTAACTGTAACCGTTCCTATAAGGGCCAGTTCAAGTTCCACCTTTTAGTAGAATCGAAACCGTCGGTTTTTAAATCGGAACCGACGGTTTAGAACCGTGGCCACCCCTACATATATGCAGAGTCTCTCACCCAACTTCTATTCCGTGGGACTTAATCTGGGCCACAGGCAGTAGTGGAACTTTCAAGTTCTATAATTACTAATGGCAGTTTCTTCTTTCCATTCCACCCGCATAGATGTGGAATCCATAGAATCCTGCATTCACAAAGATGAATCTAGTAATTCGTCCGTATTCGCAACACAAAAGGGAGACGTAACTAGGAATTTAGGATCAAGATTCCGCACAAACTGAAAGGAGAAGGTTGCTAGAACTCTCTGTCTGGGTTGCAATTCTTTTTTTTAAAGAATTTTTTTATGTAAATATATACTGAGGAAATAAAAAGGTTACTGAGGAATATGTCGGAAAATATTTCAAAAATTTCTCCACAAAAACTCACAATCTAAACTACCATACATAGTGCAATACTACAATGACCCTATTCGCCGTAACCCCTTAGGAACTGCTTATTTTCCTCTCTTGGCTTAGTAATTAGTCAAGAACCTGTATCTGCTGACAAGGGTAAAACAATGGCGCCATTAATTTTCCAATGAACCAAAAGTCGAAATTAACAGAAACAACGCATTCAAATAAAAACCTAGTGGGGTTTGACTTGCATTCTTAGACGTTTTCAAACTAATTGGCCTTGGAGCAAATCTGAAGGAAGCAATCAGATTTCACGCAATGATCATTGCCCAAGAAGAAAAATGCAAGTAGAAATTGATTACCTGGAAACTATATCAATGTGCAATGCTCCCACGGGCCGAGAGTAATAATCTCCAGACATCCCATGCGCCATTGACTTCCCCAGTTTAAGTGCTTTGCTCCTAATCTAAATGGTAGGACTTTTCTTCAACCAGATACAGCTTTTTCTGTCCCACTTAAGACACAAAAGTACAAAACCAACCCACTACCTCCGACAGTGGTGCTCCAATGTCCCGGGATTCTTTACCTTTTTCATCCATTGGATCGGAAGGGGAATTTTAGGGTTTAGTACTCTGCACCTGTGGAACCAAAATCACACCGCCACCAAACTGCAACTTCAGTGGCTCTACGGGGGACAAATTGACCAATTTCAGGATATTCCCCATCATCCACCTCGAGTCCACATCACACTGACGTGTTGCAAGATCAGTCAACGAGCGTGAAAGAAATACACAGTTTTTAACAGTGATACTCTCTCCCCTGGGACTTTGGTGACTAAAAGCTTCTTGTTGACAAATCAATTTACCCAGCACAATGGACAGAACTTCATGCCACATTCTACAAAATTTTGAAATCATATGTCATCTCTTCCCTGTTACAAAGACTGATATATCTACGTATAAGACATTCTTGCTACTGGTTCTTTTCACTAGGTATTCGCAAAATTGTTGTCATTAATACACAGATGGGCATAAATCTCTCTCTCTCTCTCTCTCTCTCTGTGCATGTCTGCCTCGGTCACCTTATCAAAGATGGAAATAATAACAGGGGTACATAATGGTTGCAGAAGACATATTCAGAAGGTTTAGTCGTCTGCTTAGCCAAAGCGCTTCTTGAACAAATAATGTCTCTTGGATGGATCCTTTGGCTTGCTCTTCATAGCATTCCCAGGTCTTTTCTGTCCAGCACTGTAGCAGATAGAGTGAAGAGATTGTCAAGCAGTGTGTTTGGATATCTGAAATAATTTTTTGAAAAAAATACTGTAGCACTTTTTTGATGTGATGCATGTGAGATAAAAAGGTGGTTGGAAAATGTGTTGATGATATAAACAAGTAAATTTCGGTAAATAATTCCTATCCAAATTGCAACACATAGTAGGCCACCATGGAGATGTATAAGATCGTAAAGTTTAATACACAAGAAGTTCAACAAATTGAGAAACTGACACCTGTTGCTTGACCATATGACCATAAACTGGAAATATGTATGACCACATTATATCGCGGGTCAATTGAATTGTTGTAAGCTCTTAGAGCAACTTAATGTTATGAAACTAAGCTAAATGTGGATCCATAATATCATCAAGTCCCAGACTTCCCATTTATATGTGTTCTTATGAATACCTTTCCACTTGTCTCAAAAGCTAAAATGCATTTTAGAGAAATATTATCTTGTCAAACTAGAATCTTTTTATTCTTCTCCCCAGGACTTTGCCAAGTAAGTGCATCATGTATTAGAAAATATTCATGAAACTTATGCAGTACAAGCAGCAAAAATCAAAAGTTAAGCATTGAAATTGACCATACTTGTACTCCATATAAACCATCCCACTTGCTCCTGACATGGCACTCATAGATCCAGCAGATCGGCGGGCTTTTTGAAGGGCCATGCCATCCGCATCTTCTTCTAGTTGTTCCAAACCAACAGCATCATCACCCGCACTCAAAACCTTGTTGAGACAGAAAGAACATCAATGCCAACTATGTCATTTGTGAGGAAACAAAGTCTAATAAAAAGAGTAAGGAAAAAAACCTTTCCAAGAAGTGCAAGTTGCTCATCAAGACGATGATAGCTCAACTCAGGCCCTGAATCAGGAGGGGGCAAGCTGGTGATGACCTGCAAAGAAGCTAATTACTCATGAACAAAGCAGAAGTTGCAATTCAAAAGCAATTGTACCTCAAACAGATTAGAATGAGAAAAACAACTTACAAAATCACAAAATCAAGTAATGAGGATATTCAAATCCGCACACATAGAGATGCCAGAAACATAAAAGATCCATCAGTAAGACAGAAAGCTTTACCTTAAAACTGTAACCTTGATCAATCAAGAACTGTTGCCTCTTCGTTGAGTAATACATCTCCTGAATTAAGATAAGGCAACCAAAAATCACCCAAAAAAAAAAAAGTTCAGTGGACTGAGGAATGCAAAGGCAAGTGAACAACCAGTAACCCCCATATATGCCTTATAGGCAGTAAGGTCCAGCAGAGTGTTAGGAGATGTTGATTAGCAGTAGAAGATTTAACTCACTTGTGTATCTGTAGAAACAAGAGAGTAGAAAAATGCATTATACTCCTCTTTACCCCCTGCCATCCTATCTTGAAGCCGCCCCTGTCAAACCAAAAGCAAAGTTGGCAAAATCATTACCCATTAGTTAATAGGCTCAAACTTGCTAACAATGGAGCAGAAGACATATAAATGGATATATGTCACCAAGTAGCTAATCAAGCCTGTACTCACATAGTGGATCCCAATTTCTAAAGCTCATGCTCAACAAACTCACAATGGCAATGATAAAATAGCTTCAATTATGCAAAGTGCTTTGAACATTTTTTTTTTTTGGGGCATAAATTGCTTCACAATATAATAAGCAGGAAGAAGGTTAAGGTATCTTCAGAGATGCCATCAGCTTATATTTAACTGTAACCTGACTAATATCTAAGAAGCAGGAAGAAAATTGACATATCTTAAGGAATGCTATAAGCTCACATACAACTGTTAATAATATTAAACAGGGATAATTTTGGAAACCTCCCCTGAGGTTTCTAATAGTTGCAAGAGCCTCCCATGAGATTTTAAATATTTCAATTACCTCCCTTATAATGTAAATTTACATTAATAACCCTCACACACTAGTTAGACCCATTTATAGGGGGGAAAAAAACCAAACGGAAAAGAACATCAACTGCAACTGTTGGTCTTTCTTTCCAACTTGCTTAAAAGCTTAACTCCTATACTAAAATATTTTCTTTTGATCCCAATTTATACAACTTCTATTATTATTCACCAACTGCACTTTCATGATCCTTTTTTGTTCTTGTATGAATTCTAAATTTTCTACCTTGTTCTTGTACCTTAACAAAGTAGCTTCCTCCAATACCTAATTCATATCCCAGCACTTCCTCTTCCTTTTTTATTCCCAAAAAAAGGACAAAATATTGTATAATAGCTACGGGAAATTTTTTTTTGAAAAAAATGATGATACAAATATCAAGCACTTCACCCATATCAATTTGATATTGAGACCATTAATCACATAAATGAAATTGCTTGACAAGGAACATATATTTGGCACTTGGCAACTTAAGAAGAACTTCTAGGGCAACATATTTATTTTTAAAGATTAGGAGAAGGGCATTATAGGACATTCAAAGGTATATTTGGCTTGCATCAGCATTTTGGGCCTATTTTGTTACCTAAACCATTAAAAGAAGGGAGGTTTGAGTAATTTTTAGAACCTTAAGGGAGCTTCCTGCAACTGTCAGAAACCTCAGGGGAGGTTTCTGAAATTATACCTATTAAACAAATGGAAGGGATGCAAATGGTAAAGTGACAAAAGCCACAAGCACAATAGAACTAGAATGGAATCCATATCTTTGAACTACAGACATCACCTTGGCCCTGAGAATACGTCCAAGTCGTTGAGCTTCTTGACGTCTCGAACCAGCATGTGATGAAATTTGAATTATCACATTTGCCTCTGGAATATCAATTGAATTATCACCTACCTGTCAATAGAGGTACGAACCACCATTAATTAGTGTCAAAATTCACAGTCATGTACAATTGATTCAATTAACTCTTTAACATTTTTTATTTTTGGCAATTCAATTAACTTTTGAACCTATGTCCAACATGGAAATTTTGCCTATAGTGAACGTTTACATCTGCTCAAGAATAATCACAGACAAATACAGAAAATAATCCCCATGACTAGACAAACTACAATGATGAATTTCATTATTTGGCAGCATACCTTAGAAAGGAAGATAGTGTTCACATCGCGACTAGTTTTGAATGCCTCAAGAATCTTCGTTCTTTCAACATGGCTGCATTTAACATATATTCATGTCACTAAATGTTGAAGCAAAATAAAAGCATGTAATCAGCCAAACTACACAAACCTGGTAGCACCATAGATCATAGGTTTCCTAAGCTTCATTGCATACTCCGTAAGAGCAAAAAGATTGTCAGCAAAAACAATTATCTTATCACCACGCTGCTGCTCATGGAACCGGATCAGAAACTCACAAGCCCGGAACTTATTTGGGTTCATGACATAAAGTGCCTAGACAAATTTGGAAATGAATATTTCAGGCAAAAAAATAAAGCAAAATATAATATTACCAAGTCAATAGCCAAAAACAAAATGTCCACATCTAGAAAACAACACAAACAGGTCCACTAATACAGAACAAAATAAATAAAGCAAAATATAATATTACCAAGTCAATAGCCAAACACAAAACCTCCACATCTAGAAAACAACCCAACAAGTCCACTAATACAGAACAAAATCTACTTCTTGTGACAAGGGTACCAGAATAAATCAGAAACTACTAAATACTGGAGAATGTGGTAAGAGTTTGTGATCTTGTTCCTCTTTAATAAGATACAAAAACAATATGAATCCAAAGTTTCAAAAGAAAGAAATAGTAGCTGAACCGACAGAATTCAATGCCTTCCAAAAGTTCGCACATGTTAAGTTACCATGCTCACTCAAGGTCAATAACTTAAATAGAAAACCTTATTGATTATCCACATGTAGCAGGGAACAGACCTCTTGAAATGAAATTTATATGGAAGAGTGAAGAAAAGAACCACGATATGTCAAAAATTTAGATATCATGCCGGTAAAATGCTTCCCCTTTTCACAGAAGAAAGATTTTATTATTCCTCGGCCGATTATCACTCATGATAGACAATATGATTCATTTTTTCTCAAGAACGTTGGTTGAGTAAGTTCAATATCTCCCCATCTCCTTAATGACACACTTGAAATAAATATAGTTTCACACCATTTATCTCAAGTTAAGTTAGCCAACTCCTTAAGTCGAAAAAGAAAGCATATCTTTGTGCAGAAAAAACCTGCTTCTTCTTGGAGTTTTCTTTCTTCAAATATTCAGCAAAAAACTCCTTTGTCATTGGACACCAGACCTCAGCACATTGTACATTTGCAATGAATCCGCCTTTCACTAAATCCAACCAATTTGCCTCATATAACTTGGGGCCAATAAGGAAGTTCAGGTCTGTGATCCTTTCATCCTCTCTCACAAGCGTAGCTGCACTTCAACAAAAGACGACTTGTATTACTTCCCACTTCATGTATTGATTCAGATATTACAAAGGCAGAATAACTCATTAGCTAAATTCTTACCAGTCAGCCCCAATTTGCAGTGAGACTTAGTGAGGCTGATGACCTTTCGAAACATGTGTGCAGGTACCACATGCACCTGAAAGAGTATCAAATTAGAAAGGAAACAACATACAACAAATGCATGATGAATTCATAATCAAGCCATCCGCAAATGAAAATGTCAACTGTCATAAGTTATATATCTACCTCATCCATTAAAAGCAATCCCCATTCTCTATTTCTTATTTCTTCAATGATCTTTTCAGATTCTTCGGAACGCTTCCCACCAAAAGCAACCATATTATATGTGGTCACAACCACTCCAGCATTACCGCGGAATCTTTCTTTGCTATCAGATGTGAAACGACAGATTTGCTCATCTCTAATTGTAGACCACAACTTGAATTGAAAAGCCCACTGATCCACAGAAACAGCATTTGTTGCCAAGCAAAGACAGCTTTTTTTAATTCTAGAGGCAGCAGAAACACCCACCAATGACTTCCCAGCACCACAGGGTAGTACAATAATACCAGATCTTGCCCTACCTGAGATGAAAAGATTACAACTCAAGTTACATCATAAGCTAATGCTTTCCAGGAACTACAAATTTGAATGCTAGTCCCTGCCCGTTTTCCTCAATAGCATCAACACAGACAACTCAAACTAGATGCAAAATATCCTCTGTAAGTCTCTATGTCTCATTAAATCTTGCCCTACCTGAGATGAAAAGAATACAACTCAAGTTGCATCATAGGCTATTTCTTTCCAGGAAACAGATTTGAACATCAGTCCCTGCCCATTTTTCTCATAAGAATGAATTGAATCACAGACAACTCAAACTAGATTCGCTATATTCCTTCATATGCTTGATTACAGATAATAAACACTCATTCACAAGGGTAATCATGGCTCACAGAAAACTGCAGAATAGTGTAGTCCCAACTCCATAATCATCCCTAGAGTTATGTTTTTCCCCCTCACAGAAATAACAGACTGCAAACAAACTTGAGAGTGAGAAGACTGCTAAGTGATTCGACCACAAGGCAGAAGAGAGAAGAATGCCACAATCTTGCTAAAGGGACTAATCAGCTTTTACCCAGCAATAGGAGATTTAAATTCCCAATGTCTACAAGACCACAACAGAACCAAAGCCCTATTACCAACAGTAGCCCCTAAAATAGCAATATAAGCACAGCATCTCAAAGAAAGTTAAAACTTAGTATTTCAAATGCTTAAACTTTGAAATAATACTTCATATACTCATTTGGAGTTTAAGCTCTTCTCAAGTCATACTGAAAGTAAGGTTTTTTTATTTCCAGGTGTAAATTGATGTTATAAAAACATCATCCATCATTGCTAAAGTTTCATACACAATATTGTTAAGCAGTAACTTAATGAACGAACACATCTAAAAGGACTCGAAATCTAGATATAATAAAACCAATCAAGCACCACCACCCTTACCATTTCCAAACATTTTACTAAGACTTTTTTCTTGGTAAGGCCTTGGCTGAGCTTGAGGCTTCAATTCCATGTCAAGATCAGGATTGACCTGTAGTGTTCAATGGCCATTAAGAAGAATAGCATACAAAACAAATATGAAAGTAGCTCAACTATATCAAGAAGTCATGAGACTCACAGTGTCGTTCCTGAAATCATACTCCTCCAACATTGGATAATTTAACGCATTTGGCAGGCACCGCTGCTTTACATTTTCAACCTGTGATCATTAAAAGTTTTGCACATAATTTTATAGTTAAGAGGCATACGAATTTCAACTTCAGCATTCACTCATAAGCACATTTCGAAATGTACTGCCTGGGAAAGCCTACCGTACAAAAAAAGGAAAAAGAATTTCCCTCTACAACACATACACGAAATAAATACAGAACCAAGCCAACTACTTCTGTCAAAAACATGTAGACTGATGCTCAGTAATGTTTTCAATATTTCACCAACATCGTGAACTCAACTAAACCATTTAAAGGAGCCAGGCCCAGTGACGGAACAAAAAATTGATCATTTGGGATTCAGGTTAAGAGACGAAAAGCCATGCAAGTGAAACATCAGCTAAAGTTACAAACAAAGAATAATCTACTTACCAACTCCAGATTAAGTAACTGCACTAGATTCAAACAAAGACAAAACTTTACGTGATACAAATGGATACCACATGTAGTGAAGAAAATTGGTATAGAGTTCATCTCAAGTCCCGAAGCTCCAAGTCCCCTCCCCATCCCAGAAAAAATAGAACAAAGATGAAAAGAAGGTGAACATGTTTGTATTCTGAGTACAAAGCTCTGAAATCGAGTTACCTGAGCAGGGTCAATTTCAAATGAGTGCGTCTCTTTTTCCTCAGCTGCAGCTGCCAACTCTGCTTCATTTAGCAACTCATCATGTCTCCCTTCAATTTCACCCATGGACTTGCTCACAGTAAATCCATCACTTCCATGCAATCCCTATAGTAACAAGTAATGGTGTAGTAAGAATTACACCCTGACATCAAAATGAACAAACAGACATAGTTTTACATGGGCAATCAACTATACTCATTAGTGTCCAATTGAATGACTACTGAAAAGAATATTCACGCTAACCACAGACCTCAGCTGAGATTCTAGCTCGACCTATAACTTCATCCTTAAGCAATCTTTTCAACACCTGCACATCACAACATCATAAGACCTCACAATCCAAATTTCTGCATTTAACAAAAACACCAAATGGACTTTTTGGAGATCAAACCAACTTGCCTCCGGAAATGGGGACTCAACAAAATACCGGTTCTTCTTCAGGACAAGTTTTACTTTGCCATAGTTAGCAGTTGAATCATGAATGAATTTTATCATCTCCTTTGGCAGCTTGGTCTTCGACAATTTACTCAAGACAGATACAATAGTTTCAGTTTCAAGTCCCACTGACACAGCCGCATACAATGAATGCGGTGTCAAGTTATACTCATGCATCGATTCTGGCCTACAACCCAAAATACACATGCACACAAATACATCAAAACTCTACACAAGTCAAATGATTTAAATTGAAACACCCATAAATCCACATATTTATGAAATGACTAAGATGATTACGCAAATGCTTTCCCTTTCACATACAGCACCAAATTAAACCAGTCAAGTACATAGGTATATCCGTTATAACAGCTATCATCCTGTACAGAATGGACTAGGGTACCTGCAGACGGGTTCAGCAATGGCAATGAGGAAATCATAGGCTTGTTTGTAAAGTGGGGAGAAAGTTTCAAGGAAAATCCGACCATCAGCACAAGCCCATAATGGCCGATTGGCATGATCCAGTTTAAGTTCCAATTCTGTAAAATCTTTTTTTGCTTCACCTAAATATCATCAAAACCACAAGACATTAACAAATTATTCAAAACTAGAAATCATTCTTGCATAAAACGAAAAGGGCCAATCTCAAAATGTGAAAGGACTCAAAATGTAAGCTAGTACCATCGCGATAATCATCATCGATGTCTTCTGCATAAGAAGGATCATAATCTTCAACAGCTGTACTTCTACGCTCCTCCTGCATAGAGATTAACAGCTAACTTAATCACCAAAAAACCAAAAAAGATATAATTTACGAATCATAAGAAATGAAGAACAAACAAGTGGTGGAAATAAAGGACCTTGTTGGAGAACTTGATCTTTTTGCTGGCTCGAGCTTTATCACCTGAAATTGCCAAGATTCTTTTCGTTAATTTGTTGATCGAATTACTCGCACCCTTGATATAGAAAAATAATTCAATTCCCTCCAATAAGCTGCTTTAATAAATTTTTTTTTTCATCTGCAGCAAAATTCAGCATTTTTGGGCAGTAGAATGAAAAAGTACCGTTTCCCATTGTCTTGGATTTATGGATCCTATAAAACTTCAAGTAGAGCTGTTTATAGCTTGTAGCTTTCCCGCAGCGGAGACAGGGATATACATACGCACACGTATATATATATATATATGTGTGTGTGTGTGTGTGTGTGTGGGGCTGGTGAATAAATGAAGGACTCGTGACCGACTCAGTGACGACTTAGTCGGTGTTTCGAGTAGCTCACGATTCTTTCCATCCGTGCAGTGAAATATTTTTCAAATTTGAAGTACCATTAAAAGCATCAATCATCGAAAAGAAAAAAAAAAAAGCTAATATTCTGCAAAAAATCACAAATTTTTATTTCCTAAAACTAGGATACTAAAAAGACGTATATTTTTTCCTTTAATTATTTTATAGTATTTCTAGGACTTGCTAATTAATCAATATCTTTAACTAGATTTACTAAAGTATGATGCATTCTGTATGCAATAATCAACGTCTTATTTTGTAGATACATATTTTAGGCTAAAAATGGACTAATTCTCTCTTCAAGGTGTATTATTAACCTTTGTCATGTACGACTTCTGTCAAAATTTAATTGAACTCTCTAATTACCGTGTTTCAAATTTCGATTATGAAAACCATCAACCATTTTGTACCTAAAAAAAAATTAAAAAGAGTACATAGTGCATTAAAAGCATGAATTTCTTTTCCTAAAATTAGGCTACTAGACATGGTTTATGTTTGTTTTTTCATTTTCTTGACAATATTTTTATTGCTAACTAATTAGCCAATGTTTTTCACTACAATTGCTAAAATAGATACTAGATTTTGGATGTAATAGCCAAGTTCATAGTATATAGACACAAATGTGAAAATACAATGTATTAATTCTTTATTTATTGACATTGTCATGCATGATATGTCAAATATGTTATAGTAGACATTCATTTCTCTTAAATCAAGTTTAATATTATTAAAAATAACTTAGCCTTGTTTGGATTATGATCTTTCACAGAAATTTTTTTATATTTTGTGCGAACACATTTTCTAATCATCTTATTATCTCACATATATCAAATTGCTGTACTATATATTTCTACAAAAACTTCTAAAAATAACAATTCAAACACGCTTTAACTTATCAAGAATTAACAAGAAAAAATACGTGATAAATCTAAAAGATAAATAATGTTGGACTAAATATGAAAATTCTCCCTTCAACCTTAATTTTATGTAAGATGATGAGCCTAATGAAAACTGTGCAAAAGGCCCTTTTATGTTTAACCATGTGGCAATTGGGTGCATCCAAGTTCTATTAACATTTCTTTACTATTTTCTATATTAACCTTACGAGTCGCCAAATATATGTACTCAAGAAATAGGTGGAAAAGCTGCTCCAAACATGGCTTTATTCAAGCCTCTGCCCGATCCAAGCCGGCTGAGCCGTTGCTTGACACCGGCTTTGTTCATTAGTCCATAGAACGGTTCAGCCAGAAGACTACGTCGTTTCTTGCCTTAGTCGTCAAAAGTGAAAAAGCATTCCAAGCTTTCTCCTCGTCAGTCCCTCCCTCTCAACGCTGGCTTCTTGCAAAAATCCCCCTCCCCAAATCATTCCGAGGAAGCCGTCGCCGTAATCCGTCGCCACTCCGATCGCCGGAATCCAGGTTTAAGCAAATTAATTGAAAATGAGCGGACACGACTCGAAGTATTTTTCCACCACAAAGAAGGGTGAAATCCCTGAACTCAAAGAGGAACTCAATTCTCAGTACAAGGTTGGCTTTTTCCCCCCTATATTTATCGTATATAAATTTTGATTTCGTTTCTTTCGTTTTATTTATTTATATTGAGCTGACGGTGAGCATTTTACTAGCTGTGATTTTGATCTGCTTGAATTAGGCTGTTTATGTCGTGATTTCTCCACCTATTGATTAGACTCGTCGTCAGATCTAAAGCATTTTTCGTTTACTTTATTTGTAAAGCTGTTGGACGGTGTCGATTTATCAGTCGATCTGCGTTGCAACTCTAGTTCCGTCTTGATTTGCAGCAACCAAGCTTCAATTTCAGCTCAGTGAACCGTGTTTCTTCTGCTAACGCAAATGAAAGAAATTAGATTCGACAGAATATTCGAATTATATAGTAAATTTTTACTGGTGTAAGAACTGACGGGTTTTTAGCTTTAAGAATTCATTAGAGTAGTTGATTTGATAATTTAAGCAGCTCGATCCAAATTAATGAACGTTTTGAGTTCAACTTTGGGTATGTGGATTTGCATAACTTAAGTAGTTGATATCCTCAGTGTTAATTTTTATACCTGAATTGGCATGTTAATTGTGAAATGAATGTTTGTTTACGGGATCAAGTAAACTCTATATGAGGTACTTTGGCAAGCTACTTCATTTACATTTAAACATTTAAAGATGCTATTTGTATTTCTCAAGGTCTCTACTGCATTATGCTGTAGAAGCAGTTTTCTGTTTGATGGCAATATAGGATTGCATTGCGTCACTATGATAATTTGCTGTAAACATTAATCAATGCTTTGGCTTGCTATATTCTTTCAGATTGGGGATTTTGGATTCTAATATAGTTAATGGGTTATTAACAAAAGATGATCCACATTGTGCTGTGTTTATTTGTCTTGAGAACTGGAGATGTTTTTCATTTTTGACATTTATTTTTTTAGAAATCTGACCATCTATTGTGTGAACTCTCATGCTCAGGATAAGAGAAAAGATGCAGTTAAGAAAGTTATCGCTGCTATGACTGTTGGGAAAGATGTATCATCCCTCTTCACTGATGTTGTGAACTGCATGCAAACTGAGAATTTGGAGCTCAAGAAGCTTGTTTACTTATATCTCATAAATTATGCTAAAAGCCAGCCAGATCTTGCTATTCTTGCTGTAAATACATTTGTAAAGGACTCACAAGACCCAAACCCTTTGATTCGTGCATTGGCAGTGCGTACCATGGGTTGCATTCGTGTTGATAAAATCACAGAATATCTTTGTGACCCACTTCAACGCTGTCTCAAGGTTATTTCATCAACTTTTCCTATGTCTTCCTGTGTGGTTTGTTTGCTCTGGTTATCTTGGGGTTACTGTTATTGTGATACAATAGTGGGACACATAGCATTATGCTAAGTAAGACCACCAACTTTTTGCTGTATTCTTTTCTCAGGATGATGATCCATATGTTCGGAAAACAGCTGCTATTTGTGTTGCTAAACTTTATGACATCAATGCTGAGCTGGTCGAGGATAGGGGTTTTCTGGAAGCTCTCAAGGATTTGATATCTGACAACAACCCAATGGTTGTGGCAAATGCTGTTGCAGCTCTTGCAGAGATTCAAGATCATAGCAGTAAACCAATTTTTGAGATCACCAGTCACACACTGTCAAAGCTTCTGACTGCTCTTAATGAATGCACTGAGTGAGTTTGTAAAGCTACTGAAATTTTCATGTAGCAAAAGTCCCCTGTAATTTTAACTTACCTGTCATTTTGTAAGACTGCAGTCACTTGTTGTTTAGCTTATATGGTGCTTCTTTGGAATATCAAATCAACCCCAAAAGGAAACTGAATGTGACATTATTTGCACTTTTGGAACATGCACTAAAACATGCTGTCACACAAAAGATGTTTATTTAAGATGTGCAAATCTCATGCTACATGGATGCCATGGGTGGAATCTTGTCTTCCATGCAAGTGTCAGAGCAGTCTTAATATGTTCAAGATTACTTACACTTCTATCCTGATATCAGAAACTGAATTGTAATCACTTCACTATAGTTTTCTGTTCATTGAACTCCACAAAAGCCATACCAGATTTCTGCTCTTAATCTCCTAAACTTGTTTTTAGCTCTATTTTTCTTGGTTTATTGAATTCCTGAACTTCTTGCATGACCAAGAGGTGTCTTTTATGTTTCAAAAGCAAACCTGGAGATAAGAATTTCAACATGCTTCTGTGGACTGTAGTTTATGGATCTACTAAAGTCAGTTCATAGTTTTTTGCTTTGAAGATTAGTTTTATAATTCCATTCTTGACAATGCCAATCACTATTTTAGACTGGACTGAACCATCTAGGTGAGTGCACTGCAAGTTTTAAAGATCTTTGGTACACGAAAGCATTATTGGTCTAATGAGTACACCTTGTACAAAGTTCCGTCTGGCTCCAACAATTGTCCTGTCATAGATTCCTTAATTACTGATGTCTTTTGAATTTTCTTTTGCTATAATGTTGGAAGACAGTTATTCCTTCTCAATAAATGCGGGTAATGATGTATGAGCGCAGGTGGGGTCAAGTTTTCATATTGGATGCTCTTTCCAAGTATAAAGCAGCCGATGCTCGTGAAGCTGAAAATATAGTTGAACGAGTTACTCCAAGATTACAGCACGCAAATTGTGCAGTTGTTCTTTCAGCTGTCAAGGTAGACATGCTTTGCCTCTCCATTACCTTGGGTAGATTATTTCAGGAGGAGTATTACAATGCTTTATAGTTTTTCCTTTTCCCTGTTAATCTACAGATTGCTCTGCACTTTTTCATTAATTCTTTGGCATCAGACGGACTGTCATTGAGTGCGCTTATTTTTGCTCCTCTGGAATATTTATTTAACTTTTCGATAATGATGCCACAGATGATCCTTCAGCAAATGGAACTGATAACCAGCACTGATGTGGTTCGAAATCTCTGCAAGAAAATGGCTCCTCCCCTTGTTACTTTGCTTTCTGCAGAACCTGAGATTCAGTATGTTGCATTAAGGAACATAAACCTGATTGTACAGAAACGGCCCACAATCCTTGCCCATGAAATAAAGGTTTAGACATGGAATTTTCTCTGTTATTGGACCTTCGTCTGCTATTGGTTTGGTCCTAGAAATTGATTATCAGAATCAAGGTGAACTGCTGATAGAATGCTAAAATTTCTTTGTAGGTTTTTTTCTGCAAGTATAATGATCCAATCTACGTGAAGATGGAAAAACTGGAAATCATGATAAAGCTTGCTTCAGACCGGAATATAGACCAGGTAGGTAGAAATTAATTGGAGTCATCAATGATTTTGTCTTACTTCTTTAGGTGATGAATGTTTTTATCAATGTTTCCATAGGTCCTGTTAGAGTTCAAAGAATATGCTACTGAAGTGGACGTGGATTTTGTCAGAAAAGCTGTCCGTGCTATAGGACGTTGTGCCATCAAGCTAGAGAGAGCTGCTGAGCGATGCATTAGTGTCTTGCTTGAGTTGATCAAGATTAAAGTGAACTATGTCGTTCAAGAAGCTATAATAGTCATCAAAGATATCTTTAGGAGATATCCTAACACGTGAGCATTTTTAAGTTTTATCTTGGGCTGCTCTTTTTTTTTTTTTGGTGGTGTCCTTCTAAGTCATAACTGTTATTTACCTGTTTAGTAATTCTTTTTTCTTTTTAGCTATGAGTCCATCATTGCTACGCTTTGTGAGAGCTTGGACACTTTAGATGAGCCAGAGGCAAAGGTACTAGATTGTAAATGGAAAATCTGTTTATTGTTGTGAATTACGACGCATGACTATCATTGAAAAAGTCTTACTTGTAGAAGTATCTAATTCTCTTATTTCTTTGTTGGAAGGCATCAATGATATGGATAATTGGCGAATATGCTGAACGAATTGACAATGCTGATGAGCTTCTTGAAAGCTTTTTAGAGAGTTTTCCGGAGGAGCCTGCCCAAGTCCAATTGCAGTTGCTCACAGCAACAGTCAAACTTTTCCTGAAAAAACCAACTGAAGGTCCACAACAGATGATTCAGGTATTCTGTCCCCCCTCCTCTTTGCTTGGCAGGGATATTCATGTGTGCTATTGGAATAGCTGCTCTAACCTTTTGGATTATGAGTTTATCAACCTTAGCTAAGGCCCCAAAAGTTAGATATACTAAGTCATGACTATTCCATGGTGAATTTGACATCCATGGATTTGAGAACACCACCCCCCTCCACCCTGGGGGCGTGCACTTGTGGGGAACAATTGGCAGGGTTTTTCTGTGAAAATTGGCCTACTGGTTCATTTGCTTTTGTATCATCTTTCATGATCTGGAAATAAGGTGAATAGAATGAACATACTCTTCCAGGTTATGGTATAACATTTTATGAACTTAAAGTGGTTTCTGTCTGCATTTGATAATTACCAGTAGTGTTTGGAGAACAGTGAGTAATTTTTTGAGGACTACGTGAAAAAGATCTTTTTTTTATTGCTTTTAATCAGTGGTATATTTCTTTTTTTGCCTCATTTGCGAGTGTGCAGTTCTTAATTAGAAGCATGGTTTCATTTCACTTCTCAAGTCTTACCCTCTATATATTGTTGCTCATATGCATCTTCTCTATGTTTTTTATGTGTAGGTTGTGTTGAATAATGCAACAGTGGAAACTGACAATCCTGATTTGCGAGATCGTGCATATATATATTGGCGTCTTCTCTCAACTGATCCAGAGGTGTGCAACTTTGCCTCACTTTATTAATCTACACTTGTATCCATCAAATCTCTAATGACAGAAAGAGATGTTGAGTCAACTGATCTATGCTGCTGGAAATTGCATTTTACTTAACAGCATAGGGACCTACTCTTTATGTCTCTCAGGCAGCCAAGGATGTTGTGCTAGCTGAAAAGCCCGTGATTAGTGATGACTCAAATCAACTTGACCCATCTCTCCTTGATGAGCTTCTAGCAAATATAGCTACTTTGTCCTCTGTCTATCACAAGCCCCCTGAAGCATTTGTAACTCGTGTTAAGACCTCTCAGAGAACTGAGGAAGATGACTTTGCTGATGGAAGTGAGGTAGGAAATTCTGAATCACCAGCCTATGCACCTGACAGCAGTGCTTCACCACCAGGTACTTCAAGTTCTGCCCAGTATGCTGGAAGGCAGGCAGTGGCTGCTCCAGCTGCACCTGCAGCTCCTGCACTTGTGCCTGATTTGCTTGACTTGGGCTTGGACAATAACAGTGCTATTGTGTCTGTTGATCAGCCTGCAACTCCTGCTGGGTATATATCCTGTCCTCATGTGATATTGCAATTGTGTGTAGGATTGTATTAGGTGAAGCAGGTTATTGCAACTAACTTATACTTAGGCCTATATAAATGTTAAACTGGATATTTTGGAAAAGTTACTTTTTTAAATTATTTTATTTCAAATTGTTGTAGACTGGTTATGGCAAGAACTCTAACCGGTGGTCTTTAAATGCAGCCCTCCTTTGCCTGTTGTGTTACCAGCTGCTACTGGTCAGGGTTTACAAATCAGTGCGCAGCTTATACGAAGAGATGGACAAATATTTTACAGCATGATGTTTGAGAACAACTCTCAGATTCCACTTGATGGCTTCATGATCCAATTTAACAAGAATACATTTGGCCTTGCTGCTGGTGGACCACTGCAGGTTGTTGCTGAAGTCTTATTTCATTTCTTGGACATTCTCAGATAGATCCATCTTACATATCTTTCAAATTGGAATAGTGAACTCGTTCTTACTTTACCTGTATGCACTACTTTTTCTCTGCATTATTAACATCTTTTTGTCTATCAGGTTCCCCAATTGCAACCTGGGACTTCTGCAAGTACCCTTTTGCCGATGGTTCTGCACCAGAATATATCCACTGGTCCTCCAAGTACACTCCTGCAAGTTGCTGTGAAAAATAATCAACAGCCTGTATGGTACTTCAATGATGCAATATCATTCCTAGTATTTTTTACCGAGGATGGGAGAATGGAACGCAGCAGTTTTCTTGAGGTAAAAAGAGAAGCTTTCTTGTATCATGTCGGTCATTGGGGTTTGACTGTTTGGTAACTGAAGCATTAGCCACTACCATGCCTCTCTCTATGAACAACTCCTGCCATTCGTATACCTGCAATTATTTGTGTGCTATTGCATATGTCCTTTGTTGAGACTGCTTGCAATCTTGTGAAAGCTCAAAAGATGTCCTTTCAGTTTCTGGGAATCGAGTTTAGGTTGCATACAAAGATTCAATGTAAACTAAGAATTGCAAATTGAATTTCATAGCATGTTTGTTAACGTCATCCTCGTATACATTGCCTTATACTGTGAAGCCCGTATTTTTTTCTACATTTTCCACATGATCATTTGTTTGTCCAGTGTTAAGTACAATGCTGTAGGTGTCCTCGTGATTGGTTGGTTAAAATGAGAAATATCTTGGAACTGATTGTTGTGATGATCTATGTTGCAGACATGGAAGTCATTACCTGATTCAAATGAGGTATCAAAGGACTTCCCAGGGATTGTGATGAATAGTGTGGAAGTAACGTTGGATCGGTTGGCTGCTTCTAACATATTTTTCATTGCCAAGCGCAAACACGCAAACCAGGAAGTACTATATCTTTCTGCAAAAATTCCTAGAGGAATTCCTTTCTTAATTGAAATCACAGCTGTTATCGGAATGCCTGGTCTGAAGTGTGCGACCAAAACACCTAGCCCTGAATTGGCTCCACTTTTCTTCGAAGCCCTCGAGAACCTTCTCAAGAGCTAATGTATTCCTGTCGATGACTTTCCTCTCATCTACTGATTCAGTTTTGGTTTTATTTTTTGATGAGCGTGTCTTCCCTTCTCCCTTCTCCTGTAAAATCTGTAGGCTACTGAGATTCCCTCTTGGTTGTTTTACTTCAACCTTTACTTCTTAGCTTTCTAGAGTTCCATAGTTTGATCACATATGGCTGAATTCTATAGTCTTCTTGTTGCACAGAATTTTGATGAAATGTAAAATTATTCCGAGGTACCCACAAAAGGAAATTTGTTGATTTTTATTCTTTTTAGATGTCTATTCAATTGTTAATTTCCTTTTTGGGGGCTTTGAGTACAGCCAGGGCATGTAGTGGCTGACAAGCTATATTCTGACAATAGTGTTTCTATTTGTCGTGATGATTTTATTTTATATCAGTTACTATTATCAGAACCTGATTGGATAGTTGTGAATTTTAGCACTTAAATAGAAATTTGACAATCATTTAGCTTTAGGAACGAAATAAGCTACTCTCTTTCTGGAAGGAAAAAGATGATTTGCCATGAAAATATGTAATGACAGTTACGTTAATGCGAAAGATTACATAAAGAGCGTGAAATATTTGCGCAGAGTGAGTAGCATAACAGTCATTATCCGTCACTTCATTGCTACAATAGAGTCCTCGTTGTCTTAAATTCGATTGTCTGAAAACAGAAATTTAAAAAAATATATGTTGCAGTGTACCAAAATATGAGCATCCTCTTGACTCCTCTTCTGCTCCTCACTGAAAACGTGGATACACACTTTTCTGTGCGTCAAGATTTTGGTGACAGAGGTTAATCTGATAATCGGGGTGACAAAGGTTATTCTGATAATCGGGTTATAGAAAGTATACTGGCAATGAAGATTCCGTCATGGAAAGTTCAAACTGAAGTTTTTCATGCCAGTGGAAAAAGGCGAGCGGTTCATAACTATGTTCATCAACCCACAAATAACACTCGGATTGCAGCAGCAATCTTAAAAATTTCACTAGCGGGTGAAATGCTTCATGATTCACTTCTATTCCCTTGCCTGACGAGGTGGTTTCCAAGCATTTACCCAAGGCTTTTGCATTTTGCCTTGAGGAGTAGCAAACAGGTGCTATTGTAGAATGAGTACTCGGTAGATCTACTGAAGTAATGGTTGTCAAAGTCCAGGAGCCCTGGATATCTATTTCCAGTGATAGACCTGATGTAGCTTTCGAGATCCCTCAAAAGAATGTACTTAGACGCAGTGCAAATTACTGAAGATGATGGATGATTCACTATCCAGTTTGGGTTTTACTTCTTCTGTGCTATTAAAGATGTATGGAGAATCAACATTAGGTGCAGCAGGAGCAACGAATGGAGACACAGCTTTAGCTGCAAACAGCGGCACTTAGTATATTTGCCAATTAAGGTTGATATCTATATGCATCACATCCTATTATTGTCTAACCATTACTTACAATGCGATGCACGTATGCTTTCACAGTTCACACCAGTTCCAGCCTCACAGAAGTTCACGTTACTTGCTGTAATCAAACTTGGCAAAGTTTAATTAACGAATTTTTGAGAGGTCTAAATATTCTGTTTAATTAAAGTTCTGCTGCTTCTGGCAAGTTCCATATTTACACAATCTGATTATCTAGCATCATAAACGTACCATGATTACTTTGCATCTTTGATTACCCGACCACATGGGATCATTAGCTTCTATTTTTATGCAAGTTTTTCTGCCTCTCCATCTCTATTTTGCATCTGTCATTGGCTTATCCATGAAACTCAAACCATACCTTTTGCTTTTATGTCTGTTTGTTGTATGCTGTTCGAGCGATGCGCAGACAAAGGAGGACTTCTATACAATTGATAGCTTCACCATCTCTGAAAAGCTTGGCCTTATGATTGGCATCACATTAGAAGTAAAAAGAACACTCTCCGGATTTGATCTTACCACTTCCAATTCCTTATGCCATCTTTTAGCTGAACATTACAACATATCTACGTAAAACTGCATGTATTTTATGTTAATGTATACAATTTTGAGTGTGTTTTAACTAGTTGAATAGTTATTGCTTTTTTTCTGCTCATGCATTCAATGCCTTTTCATGTAGCAGTCACTAAGAGCAAATCTCATCAAGAGCGAGATTTGATTAGAACTTCACAGTTTTTATGGATTACTTTGTCTATGTTTTCTTGTCACGTGCTCTGCACTAAATGGAAACTTGGAAGTTATTTCAGTTTTAATCTTGCCGATAGTAAAACAAAGTAAAGCATCAACTTCATGTTATTTTGCTTCAAAGAATTTTGCAGTTGTTTAAGTTGGGCTTGTCCGCAGTTAAAATTGAAAAGATGATGGAATGTTAATTAATCTGTCCAAATTCTTACTCATCTGATGATAATTTGTAACAGTTGAACTGCCACCTCTGCTCTTTTCAATGTTTCTTGAAGTAGATCCACATATATCCCTTGTGTGAGTATCCTTAACCGAAGAGATCATCTCATAGAGGGTTCATTTCCATTTCGTATGAAATTTCTTTAAACAAGAGTTGGACCTTAATCCTCCTGATCTGGTTAAACAGTAGAGTTTGACACCTCAACAGCATCAAAAATTGCAAATCAATTTTTGTTAATTAGATGCATGGAATCTTATAGCCTTGATTCAATTCCACCTAAGCCACAATGCTTGACATACACTCGTACAGGAACTAAAGAAGATAAAAAATGGACATTGGAGTAAGTTGCCCGTGATATGCTTCAGGAATGATGGTCCTCCACTTCCAGACCTTTCAAATGCTCCTTGGGAAAGTTCGGGTAAGTGAGATATATATCACATAGACAGTCATTACATACACACGGTAGAGTTGAAGTTCTTTTATCTCCTTCCCAAGACTCCTTTTCCATTCCTATTTCTACGTTAAGTGTCGAAGTTCTCTTATCAACATATTGAACTTTAAGAATCCTGTCATATGATCTAGACTCTAAAGCTGTGGAAATGAATGGCCAAGCATAAGAGTTGGCTGCTTTATCTGAGCGACATTGTTGATGGAATTTTGTACAGTGAGTGATTTCAACATCAAATCGCTAGTTCATAAGTGAATTTAAGCATTTTGAAGAGAGTGTGTCTGACAAACATAGTTATGGAGCCACTGAGGTGGTAAATTGTAACATTTTTTGAATTCAAATCCTGTTATGTATAGATAATCTCTGTAAGCACCAGAGGTATTTTAATCAGTCTCTTGATTATTGCACTCCAATCTTACACAAAACCAGACACAATTTCACTGCCTTGTTGGGCATTGAAAATGATCTTAAACGGAAAAGGAAAGCCTGAAAATTTCTCCTTTGATGTGCTTATACATATGCTTCATGACTGGTGAAACATCTGTGGGACTATTTTCCATAAGCAGAATGCCAATGCATACTCCAACTGAATTCGTACAACACACAATTTCAGAACCTTGGAAATAGGAATAGCAGTCAACTGTGACACTTTTCTTCTAAATTTTGTCCTCATGGTCTGCAGGACAAGATGAGTTGTATAATGTGTCGACCAAGTATATAGAACATCTGTGGAATGCAGGATAGTGTTATTTTCCGTGGAGAGAAATCAGCATTGAGTTAATTACCGAGAAGGTTCTTACTTGAGTTATCTGACTTGCTCCCTTATTCTGCTATTCCAGCATGTCAATTTCTCTATTTCGGTTTCTCCTTCTCTCTGGATTTCTGATGTGGAGAATATTGACTAACAGATACCACCACGAGTCCTCGTCGTTGGTCTGTTTAACAGAATTGGGCCTATAAGAACACAAGCAAAGATGGTAGGCATTCCTTCACATGGACATATATTTCTGACTTATTGGCAGTACATCTCTATCCCTACTGCTATAATTTTTTCTACCGTAATTTAAGATTAGAAGGATGCAATGGTAGAAAGATATACATTATGAGTGAGAGTTTCTTTGCTTGGAGCTCCAAATATGTCCAAAGGGTGTTTAATTTCACTTTTTTCCTTTTTACTCTACGAGCCTCCCCTGACCACTGAGCCGACCCCAGTGGTTGTTTAATTTCATTTTGATTCTTCTTTTCTGAGAGGTGCAGCTCATATTTTTAACAACTGTCCAATTGAATATTCAATTTTTAGGCTCAAGTAGAATGTAGACACTTCAAACTCATCCAGTGAAGTTGAAAGGTAAATTTGTTTAACTATTGTTGGTTGCAATCAGATCAACAGAGGAACAGCTTACGATCTCTCTACTGCTGTAACTATGGAAGGCTGCACAAACCTGTCAATGAGGGGACCATTCTGTAACCAGACAATAGAACAACTTTCATGTGTTCAATCTTCTCTCTATGATCTTGGACAAAGTTTCAAAAGCACTGAGATGCATGATATTCGCTGGAGATTGTTGACTTGCAATAAGTTTTCAAAGCGTTCATGCCATGAAGATATGGATTTCAAAACATATTCTTTGGATTTGGTGCGACCAGCAGAACGGCTAGTGATACCAATCTCTGATTTCAGGTCCAGTGAAGCTCAATTTACCAAAACTAATGGAATTAATTTGATGTGTTATGCTCGGTATGGTGCAATACCAGGGAATATGTTGTATGACTATGCAGTTGACTTGACTAGAATTCCACTTGTAATCCCATTACCAAAAATTGCCACCTGGTATTTTAAGATCGAGCCAAATGATAGTTCAAATGTCTTGGAATCCAGGCAGCAGCAGCAACACACCATGGACCATTGCCATTCAGTGCTGTGGGAAGTAATTGAATGTCCGAATGGAAAGGCTGGACCAAGTTGTACATGGGAAAGGTATATCCTTCAGGTTTGGCACTGCTTCCCATATGGTGTCCTTAATGTTTAGGTGTTCTTTCTCCAATTCCTTTCCCTAGCATAAATTGTCACAGTTCATCAACTTTCTAACTGGACCTTTCTTCATTTTCAACTAAGATGTTTGTGGATTCAACCATAAAAAGTTAACTCCACTTCAGAAAGACATCCTGCAATAAGTAGCTAATTTTTCATCATAATAGAGTGCCTGAAATGAAGAAGTGCCTTCTTCGTTTGGCTGCAGAAGATTTCTGCCATTTGAAAGGATAGGGAGCCCCATAAAGTGACGGTGAAATTATTGCTAAAACATGTGCTGATGCCGCATTCTCAAATGCTTGAGATTCATACAGTACAAAATAAGCATCAAAGACATGTCATGCTTGGCTCGTCAGGAAGATTATGTTTATTGATTAGTTTTCTTCTCATGCAGGTGGTTCCGAGAGACAATACAGATGCATTTCTCGTTTATACGCCCGATCATGTGAACATTCCCGTGGAGTTGCATAATCTTCCTTTGGAACCTCTTTTAAGTAATACTTCATCATCTCTCAATGAATCAGATTTTGCTTGGACTTATTTCGTTTTTGATGTTCAACAAGGTATTTCAGGACAAAACATACATCTTAATATCAGTGCCAATACAAATATAAACTATGAACTGTATATGCGATTTGGTGGGCTACCATCAATGAGAGATTGGGACTACTTTTTCATAAACCAGACGAACAATAGTGGTGCTGGCTCATCCATGTTCAAATTGTACTGTGTAAGTGCAAGGACAGTAAATGCTTACCTACTATACCCCAGAGAAGGAACCTGGAGTTTTGGGTTGAGGCATCCAGTGCTAAGTAATCCTCTTTCCAGAACTGTATTGTCGGTTTCAGTTGAAAGTTGCCCGAATCATTGCTCTGATCATGGGACATGTGAATCCTACAAGGAGAATGAAGGACCAAGTTCCTACAAGTAACACATATTACATTCTTAGCCTAGAAATTTCATCACTTGCACTTCCTTGTGCAAATTAAGCAAGCACCAAACTTTATTGGTTTTCACTGGTCCAAGAACTAGTAATCTCTCCGTTCCTAAACTTCCAAGGAACCACCTTGTCTTTTTTCGCAACCGGATCTTTTCTACTTCAACCACACCTATAGAATTATTTTGTTATCAATCTCAGTTGGCCATTTCTCTCTTCACTTTCACTTTAGTCACATCCAGATGCTAAATTTAAAAAACCTTTTTACTTCGTAATTGTAAATTCTAAAATTATGGCTTAGAGAATTCTGGAATGTAGATAATGTGAGGTTTTTATCGTAATTTTCTTTTTAAATTTATGTCTGGTTCTATTGCTTTCGGATACTCCTCCTACTTTTGTAAGTGCAATGGAAGATATGGAGGATTTGACTACAGTACTGAACTCGTATCACAATCAGGTTACATGTATCTCGCGCCTTAATATCATAAAAAATATATTGTTTTTTGGCACGACACTCAAAAGACTTTCTTGGTTGTCAACAACCTACTAGCTGAAACCATCACCGGAAAATGCATCAGTTGGTTTTCTTATCAAGTTGGAATTCCAAAGCTAGTTGCTTTTTGAACTGATCATGATCCTTTTGAAAATTTTCTCTAACGACGTATCTTCTTCATTGTATTTATTCAGCACAAAGATGGCATGTAATTTTTCTCACGGCATCCAATGCAGCAGCACTATTCCCTGCAGCTTGGGCCTTCCGCCAGAAGGTATATGGTGGAAAAGGATCAACAGATGAATATCGAGTCATAGAGATTAAGACAAAATAGCAGATTTGAGAAATTTAATTGGTTACTCAGGCATCTCACAGGAATCTACCATAAAAACCCCTATATGATTTGCTATTCTGCTTTTGTGCAGGCACTTGCAGAATGGGTAGTCTTTACCTGTAGTGAGGTGCTAGTGCTGTATATCATCATGCCTGCGACATGGGGTGTGCTCTTCCATTTCAGGTCCTACAGGCAACTTGGATTGAACTATAGTGCATCACAGTTGATATTTTTAGCCATTTTTGGGGAATTAGAGTGGACATTATACTAATACTCTACAAAACCATCTTAGCTTTTGGAGTTTCACAATCAAATATATTGTTCTGGGAAACCAAAACAATTGATGGTTTTTGTTGTTTGCACTGATTCTTCTATTGTAATATACTGATGAAGAACTAGCTGCTGCTTCTGTATGCAGTTCACGGAGTTCTGGCTCTCTTTTATGGCTGTGGTTAGCACCTTCATTCATCTAACTTTCATCAATGAAGGTTTAAGAAGAACAACACACAGTATCTCCTCGGTTGTTTAGATTGATTAAGGTCAGGTCATGGTTGCCTGATCTTAAAATGACATTCATTCACTGCCATGTCGATGGCTGCATTGAGCTGGAATATGGGAAGCGTCATTGCATTCCATCTTGCTCAAAAACAAACACAATTTCACTAACTAGTTGAGCATTATTGATTTTGCAGTGCTTGGCTTGTGAGCATATATACATCTGCCTTCTTCTTCCTTTGCTCAAGATCAACTGTTCTGGACGGTGGTCGCAGTGAAGCAGTGGAAGATGACGATGCAAGATCTCTTAACAGTTCAGCAGACTAGCCGTTGAAGATCTTCTTGTGCACGCCAGTATTTGAAAAGGAAAAGTAATGAATCTAAAGTGTGACAGAATTCTCACTCATTGAGGGTATTAGCTGGATAAATTGCAGAAATGATTATACTACTATAATTATTAGTGCTCCAAATTCTCGAATTCGATCAATCATTGTACTATCTTGAATGTTAAAAAAATGTAAGAATAGGAAGTGTTTTCTTTTTCTTTTTTTTTTTTCCACCTCTAACCTTCTGCGGATAGAGATGACAAGACGCACTCAAAGTCCGAAAGAAAAGTAGTATCTCCACAAAATTCCAATATGCAATTTTAAATTCAAGTTTCTCTAATTCTCTTTGGAATAGATTATACAGAAGACCGAGACTAGCATGTCAGAATCAGAACTTCAATTGCATGTATTTTGAAAGTCTACAAATTGTGAAATTTTAATAAATATTTGAAAACTCGAGCTCACGCCCTTTTTTTAAACAACATAGATTTTTTTTCAGATTAGTATTCCCTTGTATGATATATGTACCTTTTCTTAAGGAGAAATCAGAGGAATGGAGATTTTTTTCACATTAGTATTCTCTTGTATGATAGACACCTTTTCTTAAGGAGAAATCATATGAATGGTTCTTACGTATCGGTTTATACCTTTTTTGTTCCTCACATGTGAAATGATGATTTAATGGTTCTTTACATATTGGTTTTGTACCTTTTTTGTTCCTCATATATGAAATGATGATTTTTCGTCTCTTACTTTTTATGTCCCTCGCATATGAAATGAAAATTTTCCACCTCTCACAAATGAAAAAAAAAAAATGCTTTTTTTACAATCCCTCCGTTGATATCTATTCATACTCTCGTTGGAAAAATTTTATGTGCACCTCGTGGCTCATAAACTTTATGGACATGATCGGAATATTGCAGGAAAAAAGGGAAAAACGTCCCTCACATTTCTTTCTTTCTCGTCCCATCTTTCTAGCCATGAATGTGGTAGTAGCCATATCTCACTCCAACTGCTGTGCTGACGGTTTTGCCCTTTGCCATCACAACTTTCCATGACAAAAATTAATTTTTCACTTAGTTTTTCAAAATTAATCTAATTTTGATAGTAGTTTTTCACAAAAAAGGAACAAAAATGGGTGACATTTTTTTTTAAAGACAGTGATTGGTAAAAACCGACATAGTTAATATAAAAAAACCACACAATTATTTTTTATTAGCTATACGATTTAAAAAAAAACACGAGTAATATCAAAATCAGATTCTATGCACCAATATTTCTTCTGTTTTTCACCTACATTTATTCATTTTCTTTTTGTAAAAATTAAAATCAAAAAAATCAAATTCTATATTAAAATTGAAGAGTGAGTTAAATTTTCATGAAATTTTGTAACAATAAAGATGGCAAACGATAGTAATACCATAAGCACAGTTGCCTTTTAGGTTTGCTTGGATAGGATCTCCCAAAATTTACTTGCTTACATCATCAACACATTTTCCAACAACATTTTTATCTCACACACATCACATCAAAAAAAGTGCTACAGTATTTTATCTCAAAAAATTATTTCAAATACACATCACATCAACGTTGGATTGCTAAAAAATTTTACTTACATCATCGAGACAAATTCCAATCACCTTTTTATCTCAAATACATCACATTAAAAAAGTGCTACAGTATTCTTTTCAACAAATTATCCCAAAAAATCTACTATCCAAACGCACTTATATTTTTGGCTGGAGCAATAAGACGAGGAAGAAAGAAATGTGAGGGATGTTTTTTCCTTTTATTCCTATGATCTTCCGATTTTGCCTCCAAATTTTGTGAGATATGAGTTGCAAGTGATTTTTTTTTCTAACAAGAATATTATTAGAAATCAACGAGGGACTAAAAATGTACACATATTTTTTTCATTCATGAGGGATGAAAATCAATTTCGTATATAAGGTATGTAAAAGATATGAAATTAATATGTAAGAGGACGAAAAATCATCATTTTATATGTGAGGGATGTAAAAGATACAAAATCAATATGTGATAGACTATTTGTAATTTTTATGATATTTGTTATCATTTTATTTGTATGACTGATAGATGGTTTTGACTTAAAATCATAAGTTACATACTTGGTAACTATGGATTAGTCACTAATACAACTTTCACATTAACAGTGGAATTCAAACACAGAAGTTTGTTTGTGAGGACGTAGTCCTAACCAACATGTGGTGACGCAGTTTTTGTGTTAACATACCAAAGGTTGGTCTTCATCAAACTTTTGGACAAAGATAGAATTGCAATTTTGATATTGTTTAGGGTATCACTTTTAGTCCCTAAAGTTTGAATTATAGCAAATGTAGTTCCAAATGTTTCACTTTCTATGCACATTTATTCCTAGTGATTGATTTTTATCAATTACTACTGGAATCAAATCATGTGCTAGTAACTAATTATTAAGAAAATTTTAAAAATTAATAAAATATCGCTAGGTATAAACTATAACAAAAGATAACTAATTATACATATGTCAGTCACATGCGTAATTAGTCTTTAATCTAATTTTTTTTTATCAATTGAATTTTTGTATTTCTAGGCTAAAGTCTAATTATTCAAGTAATCACTATGCGATTAACTAGTCCTCTTTTACTAGAAATTATGATCACAATATTTTTTAAGTCTTTTTAAATATTTTAAAATTAATTATCAAATACATAATAACACGTGACTGAATTTTGGTAGCAATTGATAAATATCATATACTTTAAGATTAAAACATTTGAAATTATTTTCTTCCAAATGTTATGGAATAGAAGTATTCAAACTCAAAACATTCGAAATCAAAACTACAATTCTTTATTGGGATAATTTCAGAAACCTCCCCTGAGGTTTCTGACAGTTTCACTTGGCGTCCTCAAACTTTTAAAAATCTCACTTACCTCCCTTATTTTAAACTTTTTATATCATTTGAAACCCATTTCAAAATATAATGTTAAAAAATCTATTTTGGGTGAGAGAATATAATTTTATTCCAAGTTTGCCCTTTTCTTATGATTTCTCAATTACTATAATACACCAAACTTATCCGTTAATTTTTATAAATAGATGGACAGAGTTTCTTAATAAATATTTAGAAGTTGATAATAATATTAAAAACTTTTTAGTAGTTTTTATGTCATTGGTTTGGACAAGAAATGTTAAATTACTCAAAATTATGAATAATTTATAATACTCTTGGAAATAATTCACAATAATTTATAATCATGAAAATACCTTTTTGCCTGATTTAAAACAATACAAACAAATTTATATATAATTTTTAGCATATTTTATCTTTTTAGTTTTCAAGCCATCAATTTGGACAAAAAGTAGAAAATTCAAAAATATGTAAATAATTTGTAAAACTTCTTAAATTAACTCAAAACACTTTGGAATAAAGAAAATATTATCTTTATGACTTGTAGAATTCAAATATTAAACCTTGTTATATAAAAACAAACTATATT
Organism: Gardenia jasminoides; assembly: GCA_013103745.1. Lineage (NCBI taxonomy): Eukaryota > Viridiplantae > Streptophyta > Magnoliopsida > Gentianales > Rubiaceae > Gardenia > Gardenia jasminoides. Next base: position 55,607,033 of record CM023103.1, read on the forward strand.
TTTTTTTTAATCAAAATAAACTTTCATTTATTTTGTTATGAATATACTTATGCAATAAAAAGTAAGACAACAAAGGGTAATTTTGGAATGAGATTACATTTACTTTTCCAAAATGAATTTTTTAATATTTTATTTTAAATTGGGTTGTAAATGATACCAAAAGAATAAAGTAGGGGAGGCAAGTGAGATTTTTAAAAGTTTAAGGGTATCAGGTGAAACTGTCAGAAACCTCAGGGGAGGTTTCTGAAATTATCCCTTCTTTATTTGGGCAAAAATTAATCTACTGGTAGCTAAACTCGCTGTACCTTGGCAACCGAAGGCCAAAAACGGTATTCACCGTATGGGCCTATGGGGAGATCTCTTTGAGTTGGTATTTCAGCCCCGAAAGGACCCTAGTCGTCCGCTAGGGCTTCGTCTGCACTTTCTCCCGGTTCTTCTCAATCAAAATTAAAATCGAAATCAAGGTCAGCTTCGCTTCATCTCATCCTATTTTTGGACCCTTTTTAAAAAAAAAAATTCTGCACATGAATTTTAGGTTTCTGCTTCGAAACAGAAATTTGATATCTGTTCAGGGGAATTTGTCTGTGTTTTTCCTTTCCTTTTTTCCCCCCTGATTAAATGCTCTTTTCAGCTTCTGCTAAGTAAAGAATGCTAATCTGTGAAGCCTAGGAATATTATCAACTCTTTTAGTGAAAAGGAAAATATTTTTGTTCCTCTTTAAGATCTTTTGAGGCTGTTTTCATCCTTTTTTGTTCCTCTTTAAGATCTTTTGAGGCGGCTTTCATCTCTTTTCTTATCAAAATCACGCCTTTTTTCCTTTTGGGAGTCTAACGTAGTTGCATTATTTAGCTAATTTCTCTTTTACATTCTTCATATTTTTTGATGATCCTTTTTTATCTTTTCTCTCACAAACAAACTGTAATCAGTTTCAAGTCGTTCTTTCTCTATCATTTAAGAAACACTACTTGGGTGGAAGCACATTTGAGCTTAACTTAAGTAATATTCAGATTGAGCTCAAACCCAATTTGGAGCTAATTAAGGATATCAAACCAAGCTTGGAAAATAAAAGTCTTCTGTTTGAGTAGGCTCGTCTCTACACCCCTGCTTCTGTTGTAAATGCCTTGAGAATTTTGCTTCGAAATTAGTTCATGAACATAAATCTATTGTTGTATATATCATTTTAGTTTTTATTATGTGCTTTTTGTTTATTTTTGGATGTATGTAGGGCAGTTTTATCATGCTTAATTTTTAAGGTTTTGATTGGGCCCTTGTTTCCTTTGTTTGAAGCAGATGTCATACGCTAGAGACAGAAGGTGAGTCCACTCTTGCAAGATTGTATTGAAGCTGTGTGCTTCTGTTCATTGAAATTTGGTTCTTCTTTTATGAAGTCGTCTTTATTATACATATATTGCTAGGTCTGATTCACCCCGCAGCTCCTTGTCTCCGCCACCTAGGATTCATCGGTCAAGATCATTGTCAAAGTCTCCAAGAAGACGCTCCAGGTATATATTCTGAGTCAACGGTAAGTTATTCTATAAGGATGCCAACATGTTGTGAAATCATAGATGTGAACTGGAAGACCCAAAAGTTATTGATACTTATATTGCAACCTAATTTGGGTACTTGTATGCAGAATTGTGTGTTTCCCATTATATGCATTGCGTCAAGATATAATGATTTCTTGGTTTGTCCTTGTGGACTGCCAACATCAAGTATACGCTTTAGAAGGGCGTCTGTTAAAATGGTTATTTATCTTCTAGGAGTTTGTTCCCACTATATTATTGTTGGCCATTTGAAAAAAACATCTCCTGCGTGAAGTTTCATCCACTAGAATTACTTTATACTGGCCTGCAACAAGGTTCTCAAGAATTTCACAATTCTATGTGTAAATTTTTTTAATGCATTTTTGTGAGCTAAATACATAAATCATGTCCTCTTGAAAATTTTTATATTATTTGACATCACATGTAAGTCATATTTCCTCAGGAGCCGTGATTCTGCTGATGCTGGTAATCCTGGGAATAATCTCTATGTAACAGGCCTGTCCACAAGGGTTAACAGTAGTGATCTTGAGAAGTTTTTTAACAAAGAAGGGAAGGTATGGTTCTTTATTAGCATATTCATCTTGTAGACATTGTTTTTCATTTTCTTTCTTACTCCTTTTTGCTGGGAAAATGATGGTTAATATTTGAGACATGAAATGAGTGAGTATAGGGGCCTCAAAAGCGTTTTATCTAAAATTTATCGAAAAATTAATGCAAAACTAATACACTAGATTCTGTAAGCCTGCATTCTTTAACTTCCAATTTCCATAATCAAGTTGGGGGGAAAATGCATAACATTTTAGGGATAAATACTAAGAAGGATAGGTTGTAGAGATTGTCAGCCATTCTACTTGTATAAACTCCATATATTTTGTTATTCTTGCATCTTTGATTTTTTTAACCTTTTAAGTACCTATTTTGCTATAACAGGTTATGGTAACAAATGTTTAATGTAAATAAATTTTGTCTTAGTATCAGAAGTGAGCATCTGTTGAGTTTTTGCACATATCTAAAACTGGAAAATCTAGTGCTTGGCTAAATGGTGGCATAGATATATATACGAAGAATGGTATCTTTTATCTATTTGGGTTGATTGTTTTCATTGTTCTTTCTGGTTTCAGGTTATTGAGTGCCATCTAGTGACAGACCCCCGCACTAAGGAATCTCGTGGATTTGCATTTGTTACTATGGAAACAAATGAGGATGCAGACCGTTGTATCAAGTATCTGAATCGTTCGGTGATGGAAGGTCGATTAATTACTGTGGAGAAGGTACTGTCTATCTGTCAAAAGGGTGTGTTTGTTGTAGTAAAATGTGACTGAAGTACTTCATTACCAGCTATTCTTATCTTCAGAAATGTTGCCTGGTAGATTGTGGCAGCAGGTCTGGTCTGTGTGCCTTCATCGAAGTCAAATTCTAAGCTCTAAAGTCTAAATCGTTGAACCTATCCCTCACGACATGCGCTCTTCATCGACATCTGAAACTCATCGAATCAACTCGATTATTTTCAAGAGGGTTGTATGCCCTTAATTCCTTTACTTCATCAGTAACAGAATCTGTATAGTAAACAATTCTGGCTGCTTCAGTTTTTCTGGTTTTCTTTCACGTCTGCATTTACTATTGAAGGTTTGTGTCTTGCTCCTGAGCTAAATAACATAGGAATCGGTTTGAGGGGTCTGCGAACTGCTAGACCAAATCCTTTTTCTTTTGTTTTGTTCTGTTTTAAGTTGGATTTGTTGTCTAAGATGGTTCAAGTAGGATAAGATTATATGTTAGGAAGCTCATCCACAGAACACATTTGACTTTTTCTTTTTCTTTTAAATACTATTTATGCCTAAAGCATGTTAGAGAATTGAGATCCTTTTTCCTAGCAGAACTTGAACATATACTGTGCATTTTGTCCATTTATGTAGGCTAAGCGTCGCCGTGGTCGGACTCCAACCCCTGGAAGGTATCAAGGTCTGAGAGGAAGACGAGGTAGTTTACATTTTGTCTTCCTGTGTGCTTGATTGCATTTACAGGATGGAACCATGCAAGCTGTACTTGGTTGAAATTTTTGGTTGGCTTTGGCTGTTTACTCTCTGATGATTTATGTAGGATACGGACCAAGACGGTCTCGTAGTTACTCACCTCGTCGACACCATGATCGAGATCCATATCACAGGGATCACCGGGGAAGATCGCGCTCTCCCTATGGTAGGAGGGGTGATGACTATGGGAGGAGGCGTGACGATTATGACTCCTATGGAAGATATAGGGATCGTTCTGTTTCTCCTGGGGGTAGGGGCTATTCCCGAGCTTATTGATTTTATTGTGTTCTTTCTTTTTTTTCCCCGTCTTCTTTTTACTTTCGGAGTGTCTTTTTATTAAACTGGACGACTGATTCTTCTGTGAATGGTGAAACGGTTGCTTCTCCAGCTTCATAGCTAACGATTTCGAACTTCATCTTCTAATATTGAATGGAGAATTGTTAATGGCATTCTACTTTTTATCATATGGTTTTCATTTATGAGATTATATGATAAAATAGACAGTGGGAGTACCAGTAAAAAAAAGTGGAGTGCGATTAATATTTCCGGTTGGAAACTAGTGAATGGTTGAATGCTAAGGTGGGTATTTTCTATATCGGCTTGGTAATAGCCTATTTTAATATTAGCTCGTCAACTGGTTTCAGCAATGTTAATGCGAGGGAAATCAATATATTTCAAGTGCCGTATCATCACAGGGATGCTCTGTAGGATTTTCGCACTAGTTGTTCATGGTTAAGCTTTAAATGTATGCTTTTGCTCCATTAATCATCATAATTTGCAGCTTTCAATGCTTGTGAGATAAAAAAATAATAATAATTGAAACACATCTTACAGAAGTTAGCCAGAATTTTTTCCAAAACAGTGTAGTCCCTACAGATTATTCATTTTACAACTAGTGAAATGCAATTCTTAATAGGAGTATTTATTTATTTTTCGTTGTTTTGGGTGTTTTAAGCAATTGTTCTAGTCAAAATGCCAGTTGAATTTGGAGTAGTTCCAAGGCTTTCTGCCGAGTGATAAGAAGAAATGGATGGAGTTTTCTTGTGGGTCCCGCTTAAGGTAATTGGCGTATTAACTCCTGAGTGTTAACTTAACAGGATGCGTGTGTTATTACCGTTTCAGGGACCGATAAGAAGAAATGTAGTGAATTTACTGTTAAGTCTACACCATAATATGTTTTCAGGATGAGTAGCAATAGTGCCGTAACCCTTTTTCTTTTTCTTTTTTTTGGGGGGGATAGAAACCTGAAATGGTTTATATTTATTGTATGCAGAACTTGTATCGTAGCCAGTTGGGGAAAAGAAAGTATCCTTTAAAGACAACAGAATCATTCTCCAGGTTTTAAAATGGCTTTCGGTGATCGAAATCATTGTCCGAATTCGCAGTTGTCATTAGAGACAATTATGAATTCTCAGTTGTCATTAGAGACAATTATCCGTTGACATTTATTTCTTGGCAATTATTGGCGATACGATAGTGATGGCTTGATACTTGATTGTGATGACTGTCTGTGCCTAAGATTAGAAGCAGTGTACCACGAAAACATTGGTCCCAAATGGTCCAAATGTGGATGAATATCTATAAATTTTAAAAAGTATTAATGGCATGCTACTTTTTTTATAATGGCACTCTTGTTATCTCTTTTATCATATAGTCTAATACATGAAAATCGCATGATAAAAGTGATAGTGGGAGTGTTATTACAAAAAAGTAGGGGGAGATTAATGTTTGCCTAATTCTTTAACAAATTCATTTTTTCTAATTGTATTTCTTTATCACCGTGATGTTCTTTAAAAAATTTTGCTTCCATTGTCAAAAACTGTAATGCTAGTTGTTAAATCACTTGATTTTCCCGATTGAGAACAAGGAACGGGTTTAATATATGAATTTATGAATTAACCTACAATATTTTTTCCTTAAATAAAAAGCAAAAATTTCATTCCAATATGTAACTTAAGGGCAGAAAGTACATTAAAGAAAGTCGAGATACGTACAGATTTTTCACCGGCGCTTCTCATTTGAAGCCACTTACTGCTAGGTCTTAACTTGTCTACAATTAAAACTGATCTATGTTTTTCTTAGTACACATAACATCACAATCCGATCTAGTAATTATAAAATGATAAGCATGCTTTTTTTCTTTTCTCAACCCCGTCTCTCGTCACACCTACTCACCTCCAATTACTAAACACAAGATTTGAACTCTGAATCTAACAGTGAGGAAGACTTTAAGAATCGTCTTCTGACCACTAAATCTACCCTAGTGTTTAACTCTATAAGCATGTTTTTTATAAACCATTCGCAGAAATTTAAATCTTTTATAACTCCTTTTTCTAATTAAATAGGCATCATTGGGTCGTGAGTCAAGATAGATAGACAAGTGAGGTCAACACTACGTTGAAATCACATCTATGCTACTTTCCACTAAATAGCACTACTACCATCTTGAATTCCAAAATTGATTGTTATGGAGCAGATTTGGCTGTAGAGTTGCATTCATTCAGTTGGATCCAACTTTGTTCATGTGAAATTTTCTCACTAAACGATTTGACACCCCAACCATTCTTCTTTTTTCGATTATTATAGAAAAAACTACGGGATTTGCTTCTACCTAAATAAGAAATCACATGGATGGGATCATTGCTAGATTTTGCCACGTTATAGAAATCTTGTTGACAAAAGGCAAACTAGTCACCAGCGTTTCCCATATGGAAGAAGTTGCTGCTTCCAAGTTCCAATTAGACTCTTTGCAGAAAGCAAATGCATCGGTTAAGTGGCTCAAGGCCCTTGTGCTGTAACGTTTTTCCATCAAACTGTTGTCTTTAGAATTCCTTAAAAATTAGTTTACCAATATCCCAACATCATCTTCGGACCGTTCCAATGATGCCTTTCTTTTCATAATACCTGTCTTTATAACCCTCGACATGAGGATTGTGTATTATTTGTTAAATTTTATTTGCTTGCATCATCAATATAATTTTCAATTATCTTTTTATCTAACATACATCATATCAAAAAAGTGTTATGATATTTTTTTCAAAAAATTATTCCAAGTATAGTCTACTATCTAAACACACTATAAGTTTTCGAATCTAAATGGCTAATATAGGAATAGATGTAAGGGTGTACACAAGTTGAGTGAAACACGAATATATTGTTTTACTCGAACTCAAACTTGAACAATTTATTTGTATTTGAGCTTGATCAAGTACTAATGTGATATTGGGAATCCACTCGATAATATATTCAGGGGACTAAAATCACCCCAAAAAAAAAGGAAAAGAAAGTGAGCTCAAATTCAACTGCTCATAAATAAAATATGTACATTATCCAAAGGACATACAATTTTAGTAATTTTGCAGTTTGCACACACGTAGATATATATTTTGAATTGCTCGACAAGCAGTGTATCACCATATTGGAGCTTAGCTTGTTGGTTTGATAGCCCTAAATAAACGTTCCAGAGGCTACCAAACAAATGTAAAAATTGATATCTTTTGTCATGTTTCAAAAAAGTTATGAAGGAGATTAAGTAGATAATATGCAACATGTATTATGACCGGTGATAAACGAGAATGAATTCATGTCACATCAGTCTCTCTCTATCTATATCTATATATATAGAAACAGAGATCTATATCAAAGCTCCAAAATGATCTCTTGGAAAGTAATTACTGGTAGCTAGTATCATTCACTTGGCGTTAAAATACAGTAGGAGGAGTCTCTTTGGTGTGAAAGTGAGACTCGACCTCACAAAATTAGATGCTTATGCAAACCTTCACAATTGTACAAATCTACACACCTTAGAGGGGCTAACTCGTAATTAGCCAAAAGTAGGGAGATGTATAGAATTTGAGGAGGAAAGTAATAAATGCAAAGCATGTGGGGAGTGGGCCTACCAAAGCCCACCCTCTGCCCTCCTTTGAATCCCAAAATCTTTCAAAGGCAAACCGATGGCGGGCCTTTTCCTCCTCTTTTTCTCCTTCTCTTCCCTCCCTTTCTCCTTTCTCTCTCTCTTAAATTTCTTTTCCTTTTTTTTTTTTTTTGGTGCGCTCCAGCTGCCTAGAAGAACGAGCGGACTCCAAATCAAATTTCAAATTTCACGCAGAAAATATTTCCCATTCCACTACGTACGTACACCTAATATAGGCCCAGAGTACAACACCACCTTCAACCCCCCCCCCCCAAAAAAAAACAAAACAGTCCCCCTTCTCTCTCTCTCTCTCTCTCAACAGTTACTTTTGGGCCTGTCAGGATAAGATCCGACATCCTGTGACCGACACGTGCGCGTGGTGACCGGCTGTAATCGGTTAAAAGATTTTAGAATCGGCTCGACTGAGTTAACTTGAGGCTGGGGTTGATATTTCACGGTGAAATGACGGTTGCGTCTCCGAACCAGAGGGCAATTGTCGGGGGCAAAGGTGGAAATATGGTGCGGATGGGTGATGGAGAGTGGGATGAGATCAGGGCCGTCGATAGAGTTGTCGGAATTGGGCCGGACAGGTTGGTTTGATAATCAGGGGCCCACGGGACGAGAATTAGGTGAAGGCTGGAGTATGTAATTGGCGGAAGGCTTCCTTCAGTTTGTGGTCTGCACTGCGCAGAATTCTCAGTGTTTTGGTGGGTTTTTAGTATTTTTGTTGGGATCTCAAATGTAATTTGTCGTATTGTCTATTACGATTTCAGAACCCTCTAGAGATAGTAGTAATTACATCCCTTCTACTCCTACCCATAAAATTTAAAACACGGACACGCACACAGCTGGAAAGATCATTTAGTTTTTTTTTTCTTTGTTTTTTTTCCTCTCAATAAAATTTGGATTATAGATACTACCACGGATGAGAGCCTGCTACGGAGCTATAAGTTAGTTCCGGCCTTCCAGCTAGGATAACGAGTAGACTATTTATTAACGCAATCCTCACACGAGCGAAGAATTAGTGCACCTAACTAATTTTGCAAATAATATACATGTTTTGGTTGATTAGTAATTTTATTTTGTTTGAGCAAACTGTCTATTGATTGAGCAAGGTAGAGAGTATACACAATAATTTGTGTATTCCCAAATACATCAATCAAACACTTACTTGTTTGGATTTGTATTTTTTTTTCAAAAAATTTTATATTTTTCAATCACCTTTTTATCTTAGTACATATATTAAATCACTACCATACATTTTTCTATAAAAGATTTAGAAAATAACAGTCCAAACAAACTACTTCAGCTAGCCAGTAATACACAGGAACGTTACATCAGTTAAACCAGCTATGGGGATGCCCAAGTTCCAATACAAGATCCCTATTTTCTTTGGTCAAAAGGACTTGACTCCGACCTGCAATTACGTCTTGGACAGCAGGGTTGATTAGCAATTAAGGAACCCATTATCTGTGACTGGGTTGACAAATCGGACAAAGCATTAACTAATTCGGAAGGCAGATTCTTTCGGTAACAGAATATAGTGGCAACAGCCAACAAGGATTACGTAAATGTTCATCATTAGAAATTTGTGTGTTTCTGTTATTGAGCAGCCAGATGGCGAAAGCAACTGCCAAGTGCTCAATGTTCATGACATCATACATTGAAATTTCATGAGAAAGTGGTGAGTTTAATCCTTGACAATATTCCCAAGAAAAAAAAAAAGAAAAAAACTTAAGCCATGATGTACTTGGCACTACACACTACTATATGATATTCTATGAGGTGCCACATAAAAATGTGTCTTTCATTACTCAATCCAACACTATTTTAACCTTTTTTTTTTCTTTTCAAAAAAGTGATTAAAATTGTTTCTACTATGTCTGATAATTCAGTAACAGAGTGTCTGAATGTTGAATCTAGCATTATTACCAAATTAAAAATAGCATAATTTGCAAGTATTAACCATGCTTTTAAATCAAATTTTGAAGAAGTGTTTCTTTCATCCTGCGTACTACAGAAACAACTACTTTTTTACTTGAAATTATCATAAACGTTTCGCACCACATAAGTGTACGATAAATTTGTCATCCTATTGACTCTTCACAATTTATAGCAAGTACTACTAATTCATTAATATGTACTCCTCACACTTTAAAAATAAATACAAGCCATGACTCGCTTTTTTGATAGTAGTTTGTTTAGGATAATTTTGTGAAAAAAATGCTGTAACACTTTTTTGATGTAATATATGTAAGATAAAAAGATGGTCAGAATTTGTGTTGATGATGCAAGTAAAAAAATTTTAATCAAATAAGAGCAATCCAAACAAACAAGTGTAGTGCTTGAGGTACATTTCAATATGTGTGCAGTTAATAAAAATATATATTTATCAAAATTATCTCTTTAATTTTTTTTTTTAGATTTATGGGTCAAATTCTATTATAATGTAAATAATCATATACCAAGATGATGGAAGTATGGTAGAATACATTGGAGTTTGGAGTTGGTATAAGAGAGTTGTAGTTAGTGGATATTTGAACAGATAACTAAATAACTACGTATAGATAGTGGAGAATTTTTATAATAGGTTCGGACAAAATGCCCTTCTAATGAAGGGCATATTAGGAAAAAGTGACACTACAAGTTTACATCACACGGTGATACATTCCCTTTATGTATTGTACAAATATGCAGTCCTTTTGATTGTCCAATTTGTTTTTAAATGGACAAGAACTAGTATTTTAACAAAAACGATATAGTACGGGGAAGGGATGAGTTAGGTGGTATCGTAAAAAGGAATATAAGTAAAAGATATCAAGTTCGAAATTCACACTATATATATAGATTCAAAGTATCATTTTGCAAGTAAAAATGGCCAACCTACTAATTCATAAAGATTTATATCTCGATTTCTCAAACATCTTTCTCAAGTGTTGTACACACACTATACAGCCCTCAACGTTGTTGAAGCGTGCGCACTCTCATAGAAAAATCTTTTACAATTTGACCTTACTAAACACCCATAAACCAAACCTCAAAGAACAGAGAAAAGAAAAAAGAAAAAAAAAGACATAACAAACAAGTTCAATAATTTATATCCATTTTAACAAGTAGGGATTAGAAAGGGCCCCCGATGGTAGTTGGATGGTTAGTGGCGTCCTCCTTAGGGGCTGCTGACTAGGGTTCGACTCCTACGGGTAATATTACTGTGCATCCTGGGGCGGCTTTGCACAGTCGCAGTAGGGACTAATCTAGCAAAAAAAGCTGGGATACCCCTATGTTGACAAAAAAAAAAAAAGTAGGGATTAGAAAGGAATGACTGGGCAGCAACATGGACTAAATGCTAAAAGAAGAGGGGCTTTAGAGCAATTAATCAGCCCATGTGAAAACAAGGATAAGGATTTAAGACTAGTGGACAAATGGCTAGCCACTCAGCCGGAAGCCAAGCCGCCCCAGTGAAGCCAAAGCCGCCAACTACTCTCTTTCCTCATCCGAAGACACTACCTCTACAACCGGTCAATTCGGAAATTCAAAAAGAGAGAGAGAGACTGAGGGAGTGAGTGAGTAAAATACATTACATACTACTAAGTAATGTACTAATAATAATGAGAGATGATGTATGGGCAGACCGTACAAGAAGTGGGCCTATTTCTCACTCTTATGATTTTTTAGCAGTAAAAGCATAGCATTTTTCAGCAGCGGCAGAGAGAATTGAGGGAGCTGTGGGGAGTCTGGTGGTAGCAGAAATAGAAGCAGAAGAAGAAGAAGAAGAACAAGGTCGTTTTTTTTAATTTCTAGTGTCTCATGGGATTAGTATTACTAGTTGAAGAAGTAGTTGGTAAGCATTTATTTTGTGTGTATATATTTTTCTTCTCTGTCTCTGTCTCTGTCTCTCTCTCTCTCCTGTCTGTCTGTGAAAATTCGTGCATTTTTTGTTTTCTCTTTTGGTTGGTTTTGTTGTTCTTCGTCTCTGATACTTCTGCCATCATCAGATTCTTGGCATTTCTCCCAATTTCCGCTCCAAATTTCGCATTTCTTACTTTTCTTTCTAGCCCATGAAAATGCTTCTCCCATTATTCTGGTTGTAGTTATAAGCCCAGGAAGTAGTACCCTTTTTTTTTTTGGTGTCGAGGAAACGTACCACTTTGAGATTGATGCATTTGTTTCTGAACACAAGGTTTCGAATTTCAGTCTTTTGGGGGTAATTTTCTTACCATGCCTGTTGTCTTTCTTCTTCTTTTGTTTCTTTCTTTTCCCCCCGACCCTTCCTTTTTGTGCTTTCCTGTAATCGAGTTTTTCAATTTCAGGCTCTTTTTCTTGATGTTTCATGCAATTCAATTTCTTTGGGCTGCTGTTTTTTGTTTGTTGAAATGGACTAGTTCATGAAATCAATTGTGTTTTACTCAATGTGGAAGTGTAAAATCAGGAAAGTTTTTGGATTATTCAATTTGGAGTGGTTAACGATAGGTGATTCTTCTACTGATCCTCTGTCTTTATTGCTTCCTCTTTTCCGAAACTTCTTCTCAATTTAGATATATTAAAGTGACGATCTTTGTTTTCCTGTTGAATCCGTGTAAGAGCAGTTAACTTAAATTATATGAGATTTTTCCTTGATGAAAACGAGAAATTACAATGAATTGAAATTGGTGTATGAATTTTTTTTTTTTTTTTGGGTTTATTTGTTTTTGTGTGTGAGAGTCTCTTTGTATGCACACACACTAGTATGTGTGAGATTGGTAATCAATGATACAGTAGTACTAATAAACACGACCAATCCAAGTCCGTGAACCCCAAGGAAATTCAATGCCTTGGTGGCTCATTTGATTTATTATGCATTCCTTTCAAGAGTTCGTGTCAGATCTTTTCTAACATGAATTAATATTACGCCTGCCAAATTTTTCTACAACGTATCTGAAAACTTGCTTTTTCCAGGAATCCCAGTTGAAGATAGGTCTTTTCAGGAAATTCCTTGATAATTTCTTACCCTGCAAGCAATTGAATTGGAGTTATCTGCAAATAAAGGTCGTTGACTTCGAAGAAAAAGGGACAGCTCTAAATTCTGTTTCTCTTTTAGGTTCAATTCAATCTCCTGCATGAGATAAGGTACCAGAGAATGGAAACAGAGTAGCTGCAGATGATAAAAGTTGATGAATTGAGTTAGGTTTTTCTTCAATTGGAGCTCTTGGTTTTACAAGTTAGAGATTTAGACGGAGGAAATGCTGCAGACTGAGCTATGTTCTTCGCGGGTTCTATCACCCTTTCGCGAAGAGAGTGGCGATGAAGAATTGTCTGTTCTTCCTAGGCATACTAAAGTCATTGTGACTGGAAACAACAGGACCAAGAGTGTTTTGGTGGGTCTTCAAGGTGTTGTCAAGAAGGCTGTTGGGCTTGGTGGTTGGCATTGGCTGGTACATTTTCAAATTATATTGCATCTTATTTGTGTTCTAGTACCGTAGATTTCTTGCATTTCAATTAATGATGGGTGTCATCCCCCCCCCCTCCCAAAAAAAAAAACCCAGATTATCCTATTTTAGTGTAATTTACATTTTTTTTTTTGGAAGCCCTAGATTTTGTGTTCTGATGATTTCAAATTGACTGTTTTCCTACATTGAGCTCAGATACATGACCCAAAACAATAAAAAATTCGGAAGTATTCCCCAATTTTTAAATTTTAGCAGAGGTCTTTTTTAAGGCAAGCAGTTAAGATTTTATTGAAGATGAAGAACCAGATGGCATATCATCTCAGCAATAACACTACAAGAGGACCATATCGACTTCAAAAACAAAATTTATCCCTGCAAGATTACGCTTTTTACAGTCCTAGGTTGAATGAAAATCTCCATGGACAAATCCAAAACCCCACTTCCCCCAAAAACCCCACTTTCCTTTAATTAATTTCCCTGTAAATTTTTCGCAGAAGTTTGTTTTTTCTATAAGCATCAGCAATTAATTAACCTAGGACTCCTACGTTTTCTTTCAAAGCATATGGAGTCAGATAAAGATGTCTGACAACTATAGTTTTATTGCTTTTTTATCTAATTTTCTCTTTTTAGTTTTCAGAGAACTTTGCTATTCCTTTTTTTCTTTTTTTTTTCTTCCCTTTGGGTCCTTGCAAAAAATTTTATTCTTTCTGAACTAAAAAAAGGGTCAAGTATATAGATCTCATTAATTTTATGCAAGAATATACAAGGTACAAAGAAGTGACACATTCATGCATGTGTAAAGACAAAGGATATGTTGAAATATTAGAGTCTTAGTCTTTTGTGTGTATTTTTTTTACTGCCTTCTTTTTCCTGTTGTTATCGAGTACGTGGCTGAAGATACTTGTATGATCCAATCATGAAGGTTTTGAAAAATGGGGCTGAAGTTAAATTGCAAAGGAATGCTTTGAGTGTGTTGGAACCTCCCACTGGGAACGAAGAAGATGGTGATTATGATTTTGATGACTCTAGCAGTGGCTCTGAAGTTGGTGAAAAGGATAGTCATGGTTTTTGTAAGTATCCCCTACTAATAGATAATATGGGTGGATATACAAATCTATTTGGGGCAAATGATTTTCTAGTCCTCCAACATTTTTGTGACACCATAAATTTGCATAAAATGACTTACTAATCCTTAAAGAGGAAACGCTAAACTAAAACCTCGAATATGCTTCATATTGGCGTGTGTTCTGAAGTTCGTCACTCTAGATATCTTTGTTTCTTTCCAGTAGCTACTGGTATTGAATTCAGCAAACTCAGCAAGGCGAGAGTCCGATATACAAGGCCATTGGTCCCATCTGCATCCACAAAGTCAATCAGTCGCAACAGTGGGAGAGAACTTCAATCTCACAGCCATGCCCCTCAACAGGTGTGCACAATAAATGGAAGTTTTGTCTTTGTCAGGATTATCTCAAATGTGTTCAGCATTCTGGAAATTTTCCCAATCAAAACTATGATAAGAGATGTTTATTCAGATGTCCTGTCAAATGGTCTCTCCTTTGTGATAAATTTTGATCCAGTTCCGCAATAATAGTGGCCTTGTGATAGATATTTTTGTCTAAGTTGAAAGGGCTTGGAAGCTAGAATGATTTTACACTACTTTTACTGGTTATCTGGTTGATGTTTTAATACATATTCTTAAAGGGGCACAACTTATTGTTCAAATTTGATCTGGCTATTTGTCTTTTGTATTGCAAGAGTGAGTTATTGATGTTCAGAGTCCCTGGCTTGAACTCAGAAGCCGTCATTCCAAACACATCATCAAGATCTTATTTAATGGTAGCTTTCTCCAGAAAATTCTGTCCAACATCAGAGTGCATTTATTTTGTCGTTAATTTACTCAGGACAAATTAAAGGACTTCAGCTGTTAAATATATAGTTTTTTATTTTTAAAACTCAATTCACTCCTTTGGTTTGTCAAAAGTGGAAAGTGCTCAACTTTCTTCATTATTATGTTTTACCAATTAAACAATTCTGGGAGTTACAACCATCATTGTCACTGTTGTTATGCGTATTTCTTTTGCTGTCTGGAAAATCTCTTGCTCTGAGATATTTGCCTTATGAATTGTGGACTAACCTGTCTCTTTGCCATCCTTGTTTCTTCAGCACCATGGAACAAACATGGCAAAATTGGGAACTGGCTCATTGTGGAGATACTGCCAGAGATTCAAACTAGTACGTCTTATTAGCTTTTTCCAAATTCTGCATTTCTTTTTCCTATGAATTTTTTCAAAAGTAAATTATATTTCTGCTTAAGTTGTTGACTTCCAATTTTGACTTCAGGCGAGTATTAATTCTAACCTTACAAAGGAACAACTTGCTAACATTGTCCAGCAGCACTTTTCTTCTCAGGTTGGTTCTCTCTGTCTTTGCATTATCACTAACATGCCTTGATATCACGTTGAAAATTTTCTTCTGTTTCATCCTGATTTTCACAACAGCAAGTGGACGAGGTACAAGTGGTTGTAGAATTCGTCCGTGCAGCAAAGAGATTAAGAGCAGTTGATGCACATCGAGACCGATTGTAGAAAATTGTAAACTGGTTGCTTGTAGTATAAGTATATAGTAGTATGAACCCTAACTTAGTTCAGCTCTAATGATAGATTGCTAATGCCTGATGTAGACATTTGGGATTGTGTGGTAGGCTGTAGGTAAAATCCAAGTACCTCTGATAACCTCTGAATGTACTGTGGGGCAGTAGCCCTGATGACATGATATTTCCTAATTTGTTTTCTTGCACACCTTCTTGATTCATCTTCTGGAGAGGTCGTGTTAGCAGTTAGTTATTTACTGATTTCGAGATTCTATGTTTGAAATGAGGGGGCAGGCCTCGGGGTTAATCCATAGTTTTTAACAACTGTAGATTTGGAAGGACCCTCCAAGCCTGCATATTTTCAGTCTATTGAATCTAATCAGCAGTTAGCTTCCCCCAGATTGTACTCTTTATTGTGAATATTCGAATTGTTTACGATAATCCTAGTACTTCCATATAATGTAACACAGAGAAGTGGGAACACTTTCTAGAAGATGATGTTATGACTTTCATTAACAATTGTAATATGTTTCTACTTGTTCTTGAATCAAAAATCGAAAAAGAAAAAAGTAATCTATATATGTTGGTTTTGTTTTTCTTTTTTATACAAATTCAAATACAACATTTGACACATATGGTCCTATACTGAGGGGGAAAGGGGAGAGGAATGGATGTATCTAATTTATTGAAAGGTACGAAGAAAGTTAAATAATCTTCGGTCAATCTCCAAGAAATTTTAGAGAGGAAATGCAGTCGCAGTTAGAGGTGTTTGACCCCTTAACCTACCCCAAGTTCCTCTTGGTGGTCATTAGCCCAAAACCCAGTAGTTTATATAGGGTGCGTTTGACCCCCTAGTTTGCACCTAGTAGGAACAAGGCTTTGTTCGGATTTGAATTTTTTACAGAAAAATTCAAACATTTTTTGTAATCATATTTTCCTAACGTATTCTTATCTTATATATATCAAATTGTTACAGAAAATGACAATCCAAACGAAACGTTAAATTCCTCCCGGTGCTGATTGGCTGTTGGTGTTTGACCCCTTAACCTACACCAAGTTCCTCCTGGTGGTCATTAGCCCAAGACCCAGTAGGTTCATATATACCGGTGTGTTCGACCCCTTAACCTGCACCCAATAGGAACTTTGAACTCCTTGCTTATTTGACCAAGAACCAGTGGTTTATATGTGTTGGCTTTTTGTCATCAGCAACAGAATAAAGGAGATATTTTGACATTCTGCGATAAGCCAGGCTGTCCTTAGGTGTCACGGGACTTTATTGTTGCTACCAAAAGAGTGAGAGGATGTGGATGTCTTTTTATGGGGGGGCCGCCCGGGGGGCTGCGGGGTGGGGATGAACTGAATGGTGATGGCGGTCTATTTTATCAATTGATCTCAGGCGTCCATTTGGCCCTTCTTGTCCTTGGCGTTGAATCAGCACCATCAATCCCATTACTGGCCCCAACAAAGATTTTGTCTAAAAGATCAAGTTGACTGCTTAGATTTTGGCTCGTTGTTTGGTTTTGAATGGGACCCGCCTGGCTTCCCCACAGTCATTGGCTAAGCCAGCAAGGGATGGAGTTTGGCATGTTTTTGGGAAAAATACCAATTAGGATAATGGCAATTGGAGAATGTGTTTTTAATTTTTTAAAAATAAGTTTCTGCAGACACTGGATTTCTTACTTGCCACTTTCTAGTAGAATGGGATTGGGCAGAGAGAGTTTAATCTAGTGATCTTAGCTTTTATGCAGTCACTTGAGGACACAGAATAAATCTTTACACGGATGATGAAAAGAGCTTATAATGCATTGCCATTGCAGGCATAATCAATTCCAAAAACCCAAAATTTCAAGCTCAGAACAAATCTTAGTTGTGCAAATACATGTAGTAGATACTTATTCCGTTTCCTTTATGCTGTTCTCATTGATACCTTCTACAATAAAAACTCAATTTAGTATCCACATCATTCATTTCAGAGTTCAGAGCAGGGGATTGAAGCTACTCTAAAGTCTTATTTCTCTAGACAACTACACATAATAACATGTCAAATGTCAAAAATTATTAACGTAATCATGGAAGACGAGAAACTTTATAACTGTCAAAAAGTACGGGAATGAATGTCGTGTTTACGTGCACCACAAATTGTGCTTACAATCGTCTTTATTAAAAACTAAACAGTAGTTATGCCTCCTTGTCGAATGCTAAATCCTCCACCTCGCTTGATAGAAAATTTCCCTAAAAAATAAAATGTCAAATTAGCTATTGAATTAGCATGTGATTGTAATTAGAAAATAGAAAGCTAATACGGGACTCGCACCTTGGTCACATGCTACAGTAGTAGCATACCGGTGCTGCTTTGGAATGCTAAGCCCAATGGTGTCTGAAATTAGAGCTATGAGCTAGAAGCACATGTGAGTGGTCCAGCTGACAATTTTAGTACTTTTGCCTGAAGTTGTTTTCAAACAAGGCCCAGTTTCACTGGTTTAAGCCCGACGGATAAAAATTCTGGGCTCTGTAAGGATGTGGATGGACAATGCCCTCTGGTCTATACAGTTAAGCTTAATTTGGATTCCGAAACTCCAATAGTTGCGTCATTCTTCAGATACCAGTCCAAGCACGGTCTGGTCCCCAAGGCAAACAACGACTATTTATGGTTTTTACTTATTGGACCATTTGATGTCCCCACTAGCAAGCAAATGTAAAGGTTTGACACCCTCCCTATTCCCCCCGCCCCCATCCCTCTCTCTCTCTACTTTCTCTTCTTCTTTTTTTTTTTTTTTTGGCGTAACAATTAAAAATTTACTGCAGTTTTGCAGAAAGTGATATAAGATCATTATTATGGCAAACATCTTTAATTTAATCTAATACTACTAGTCTACCAGCATTACTTTTTTGAAGTGGTGGTGGACTTGTGGTGGAGTCAAGACTTAGACCAGTCCATTAGCCCACCGACCTTTCTCTATAATTTGGAAGAATGTACTAATCCCAAATTTCTCATCTCCGATTGTAAACGACTCAAATTTCTCGCGAGTTGATTCGGTTAAAACTTGGTTAACATTGAGATCGAACCTATCAGTCGAGCTATCGAGCTCAACTCGTTAACTCACGAGTAGGTATATTTTAGTGAAATTACATATATATTCTTATTATTTTTATTATGTATTAAGAAAAGTTTATTATTTTATTATTTTTAAAAAATAAAAATGAGTATTTTTTTTATTTTTTTAAAGCTCAAGTAGACTCGAGTTCGCTCAAGTAGACTCGAGTTCAAGTTCGACTAAACTCAAATTCAAACTCGAACTCGAACTTGAGTTTTACATTGAAAACTCGTTGAGTTTGAGTTCGACTATAATAAAATTTAGTGGAAACTCAGCTCTATTAGGCTAAATTTTGACTCAACTCCGTTCGTTTGCAGCTATATTCCCATCCCACTATTTTTTTTTCTTTTTTAGTTTAATTACAACAATTTACATTATTTTAACACTATAGGGGATGAAGAGTTCAACTAGACTTGTTTGGGAACTTTCATACCAAACAAATACACTACTACACTTTTTTAAAATTTTTAAAAAAGAATTTTCAATACTTCATTGTAATACACTAGGCGAGAGATTTGAGGGGGAGGGTTTAAACCGTCGACCTAGCGTGCGGGATCTTAAAAGCTCTTCCTTTCCATCCCACCATGATCTGCATAAAAATCCAAAAGCCCTCAACCAACAAATAACAACCTCTCTTCTTGCTCAGCTGCTCAATCATGCTCACTCACACCTTCGTACTTTACCTTCCCTGTATTATAATTTTAGAATTCATTATTCAATGATTAAATTAAAGGTCATGGGAGGAAAAAGGCAGTCGCTCTCACTTCCCCAGCGAGCGGGTCCCGGAATAGGTTCCAAAATAGAAGCGCTTAGTTGTTGAAGAACTAGCCAGCCACCGTTGCCAACTTAGCCCGGCTCCTTCCCCTCCTTGGCCTCCCTGGACTTGCCATTCCCATCATGTATATCATCATCTCATC
Source organism: Gardenia jasminoides (assembly GCA_013103745.1). NCBI lineage: Eukaryota > Viridiplantae > Streptophyta > Magnoliopsida > Gentianales > Rubiaceae > Gardenia > Gardenia jasminoides. Next base: position 55,626,548 of record CM023103.1, read on the forward strand.
AACTCATGACTCTGTACCATCATGTTCATGGCCCCCCAAAAACACTGAAAGAAAGAACCAAAACGGTACAGGTTGAGAAATTTCCCTCAAAAACGTGTCTCAATCTTAGCCCAATGAGTCTATACTACTTGGCATATTCCTAGCTTTACACCTCAACCATCTCGAACCCATTTTGGTGCCCATTTTTGGCTTTGTCAAATTACGCAACGAATACCTGTTAAACACTTAATATTTTCTTCATTAAAATTAGAGATTAAATCATTGCGTGTTACTTACGAAAGCTAAAAGACTCTCTCTCTCTCTCCTTATTTTTCTTTTCAACTAAAAATGTTCAATATTTTTTGATTTAAAACGTGAGTAGTACTTTTTTGTAATTTTCTGTAACTGATTGAAGTTTTTTCGTTATTAAGAATTGCGTGTGCTAAGCACTTTTTACCAAAGTTGGGGATATTCATATAAATATATACTTTTTCCAAAACTACAATTAAATGATATAACTAATACAATAATAGATATTCTTAGCCATCATTGCACGTCAAGTGAGCCATATTTAAGTAGTAGTATTATTTAATGAGAGCTGCTAAATCCACACACTCGGATATTAAGTTCACACTTTAAGTGCCAATAAGACATTAAAGTCTTGTATATCACTAAATCAATCAGTAATTTTTAACATGTTCTAAAATTATTTTTCACACAATAGTAAGGTATGGTATTAAACAAAATATTTGCATGAATTAACTGCAAAAATCTCATTATTAGTGCTCAGATAATACGAAAAGATCATCTAGTAATCAGATGGTTATACAATAATCAAGACTTGAGCAGGATTCTATATAGATGTTAAAATATTAGACTTTTCAACTAAATATTCATGGTTTGTAAAAAAAAAAGAAAAAGAAAAGAGCTGATTATTACATAATGAAAATTTAAAATCTTGTATGCCACACAATAAATCGCTAAACACATGAAACTTTTACATGAAGTTTTCCGCCATCAAAAAGTTTTTACAAATTAAGAGTATAAAATTATTGCTATCGTGTGAAAGAGTAAATTTAGTATAAAATAAAATGTTACAAGAAAACAGACTAATGTCAGGGACTTTAATGCCATATTAGTATTTGGGGTGTAGATTTAGAATGCATGGATGTGGGATTAGTCCCTCCCTTATCTAATAGTACTACTAATGTGATCATTATAGTAATTAATTAATTAATTAGTCGGAATAATTTTTTGGATTGTCCTCATTTTTCCACTGACAGTCGTTTTTTTTTTTTCTTTTCCGGAACGATAAAACCTTCCACTGACAGTCGTTGTCACACGAAAATCCATACCTTTTCTCCTTCCTTCTCCGTTAACAAAATTCTCTTCTCTCTCTTTCCTTCTGAACCGTCACGAAAAGGTAGAAAAAAGGCAAAAAAAAAAAAAAAAAGAGGAAGAAAAAAACACGCACACACACACACACAAAAATAGGTACTGCAGAAGAGCCTTTACTTGTTCTTCTCCGTCCTCTTTCCTCTCTATTCCTTGCTGAAAGGAGTGCACAACTCAGCCGAGCCTCCTCCGATTATTAAATTATGCAGAGGTAATTTGTGTGTAGACAGAACGCAGATACTTGTATGCATACGTGTGTATTTTTTCAAGTTTGTACTGATATGTTGTAGCTAAGATAAGTTTGTAAGAGTATGTTCATGGAGCTTGAGCGAGGGATTTATTATTTTGGTTGATGTTTTTATGTGCATCTGCAGTGTGTGATTACGTGTTTTAACTTTTCTTTTTTTTGTTTTCCATTTTAGGATTTGATTAATAGCTTAGGGTTGGTTGAATTGAAGCTTGATAGCTAATCACTGTTCTGAAGATGATGAGTTTTGTTACTAGTTGAGTTTGGTATGGATGTTGGGAGTTCTTTTAGTTCATATCAGTACTTTTCATTTATTTATTCTAGAATTTTTAGTGATGTTGAATTGTTGGCGTATAGACCTATCTAAGGTGAAATTTGTTAAGGATGGGATGATGTTTTATTTAAATTTAATTTTTGGGGAATTGAACTTTGAACTGTTCTTTGGTGATTACTCTTGTTTTGCTTGCTAGTTTTTTTTTTTTTTTTTGACGGGAATGTTTTCTTGTTGGTGAGATTGCTAAATGTTAAATTAATGTGAAATCTATGCATTTATTGGTGTACGATATCATATCGATTTCTCTAAACTGAGTTTACTATTTATATACCAGGGGAGCAACAGCAATGAGTTTTATAAAAGATTTACGCATTTTAATCAGTGTTTATGATCTCGTGTTTGCTAGAACTGTGGTTTAATGTCTATAGATTGGAAGATTGACAGCAGACAGCTTAATTAGATTGGAAGATTGGAAAATTGTGTGTTTCTGATGCTTCCGATTTTTCTGGAAGAATGCTCTAATGGCGGTGAAATTTTGATAATATATTCGTCCTTATGCTTGTTTCTCTTTTGTCTCACTTCATGCATTACCCAGGATCTTTGCCATATGCATCAGCATTTAGTTAATCAACTAGCAAAACCTATTGGTAGACTGGGATTGGAGCCTTTAATTGACAAGTTCTATTTTTAAAGTATATGGTTAAGCTGCAGGACATCCAACTGGTTGTTTTGGATGCTTACTTGAGACTGACTAACTATATATCCATTAGGTACTTGAAAGCTACTAAATCAGGCTTGAGATTTTAGTGATCTCTTGGAGAACTTTTCTTACAAGCTTTTAGCCTATGTTATTTCTGAAATCATGTATATGGTGTAATTAGTGATTGGTCCTGAGAAAATAGCCCTGCATTTGAATTTCAATAGCCTTCTGAATTCTAAAAATTGTCAAGGCTCTGATCACCAGGGGTAATGTCTTCTTTTTAGTACACCTGGGGCCTGCAGTTTGGACATGCTAATTGAGTATTGAGAGATGGAAATTTTGTTCAATCAAGGTGTATAAAACTTTACTGTTAAAGAGAGAGATTGTTGTGCTGCATAATTGGGATTTTGTGCTCTTGCACTATAATATAATTATCTGTTGAGGAATAACATTGGCATGTGCATACCATCTTTCTGTAGATTCTTTGTTGCATCTAATGGAGGATTTACTTCCTTTTTTTTTTTCTTTGTGAAATATGTTAAATCTGTAAAGCTCTTTGTGAACCTTTCTGTTTATCTTGTTGGCTGTACACATGTCTCTTGCTGCTTCTAATGTATGCAGTAAATTTTGGTTTCAGGAATTTGTACTTAAGAGATAATTATCTTGTCTTTCATTAAAAAGTCATAAAACTTTCTTTTCAGTTCTATTTTAATTTTTTTGGCTTACATCATGAAATTTTCTTATGCAGGCAAGAGAAATGATGAGCAAAGTACCTCATAGCATCTGGTTCATAGCAAAGATAACTCAGTAGAAATGGGAGGCTGCTGCTGTTGCTGTGCTTCAAAAGCAGAGGAACTAAATAATGCTCCCACTTTCTACCATGTGAGTAATATCTCAGACTTCATAGGCCTCATGAATCTGGTGTCTGCTGATATTGTACAGAAAAGTTGATTATTAGGCTATTGTTCAGGTTCCTTTCCTATTTGGGCTGCATTCGTTAATTTATGTACTTAGTGCTCTAGTTTCATTATGTTCCTCCTATAAATTTGTCAAGAGAAGTACTGAACCAGTCATACGTCGTGTATTCTCGCTAGAACCTCTGCCGATGCTTTTTGATGCTTTGATATCCAATCAAAGCCTGAGTTGACTACCTTGCAAGTCCATAATTGATTGCTGTGATTTTACAATGCACTACCTGCATAATTTTCTGAAAGTGCTATTGTCACTTGTTGCTGAACTTCGTGCTCTGTTTAAAAGCTAGGAGCATCAAGTGATGTGTTTCTTTTGGTTCAATGCTGGTTTTCTAATAATCGACTGGTGGACATTTCTGTTTATTAAGACCCACAGAATAACTGATCTCAGCACAATCTGGTAGGAAAGGGAGAATGCTGTTGAAAACGGGTAGACTTGTAGTTGAGCTTTCAAAAGATGTTGCAGCATGTAGGATTACTGCAAAATTTGAAGAACCAAAAAACTTGGGTCAGGCAGGGAAAAAAGAAATGGCCTACCAATCTTTCTTGGCAATTGGACCGCTTAGTACTCATGTTCTACTTCTAAGCTATCGCAGAGTAGTTGTTTTCTCATGAATCTTCTCTCTCTTCAAGTGGTTTGAGTGTTTTGCGGGATGATCAACGATGAATTTGCTGCCCTACATTCTACTTGAATTTTACTGGTTAATGCTGATCCTTTCTCTGGAATTGTGACTCTCTTTTGCAGCATCCGAGGGCTGCACAAGAACGTCAGACCCTGCCATCTTCACATGGCACAGTATCTTCATTGTCAACTGGGCTATTAGTTGACACCAACCTAGACACTTCAATCCCGGAAACTTATAGAGCACCTCCAGCACCAGTGCCTTATGAAACATGTGTTGTACACCCTCGATCTTCACTTGCTAATCCACCTGGTCATGGTGACAAGAATGAAACAGTGCAACTCGCAGAGAAGCCTGTTGAAGAAATGAATTCTGGAATCACTCAAGAAACTACAGTCAAAGTTGTGAAGTCAGATGGAAATGCAAATGTTGAGCTTACTGATGCAAAAGAAGTAGAAAATGATCTTGAACTATCTGGTGAGCTTAAGAAGCCTAGTGAACCCATCGTGAAATCCGTGCTGGAGGAGGAGGATGCTTGTCCAACCTGTCTTGAGGGTATGATACATGACATATTTTGGCTTGGTGGATTTGATCCTGGTGATTGGACTTGGATTTTGACACCATTGCTTTGTTCCTTTGTATGCAGAGTATGATTCAGAGAATCCAAAAATTATTACAAAATGCGAGCATCATTTTCATTTGGCATGCATTCTTGAATGGATGGAAAGGAGTGATACTTGTCCAGTCTGTGATCAGGTGACTTGCATTTCAATTTAGTTCATGATGGTTGAAAGGAAATTTTCCTGAGTCAAATGATTATTTTGTTTATGCTGGCATTGTGAATGCGTTGCTTTTTGTCTTGGGTGCAGGAAATGGTGTTCAGCGTTGGTGATGATGCTTAAACTCTAAGACAGATGGGTATCAAGTCAGGGATGCCTGAGCGTTGAGCATTTATAGCATACCTTTCTCTATTTTTCCTCCCCCCCCCCCCCTCTTCTGGTGTTGAGTGGTAGTCACAGCTTGCTTAAAAATTTCGTTGTTTTGTTAATATGTCGCTCGATTCTTTTATTTTGATTGAGGAGAATCAGAGAAGGAAAAAAAAGAGAGAAGTCATGAGCAGGAAGAAATGCCGAGACAGAAATTGGATGGTTTTCTATGCTACAGTCGATTCCGTTACATTCTCTGTATATCCACATTGTCCAGGAGGTCTCAAGTTATTCACCACGAGTCTCGCACTGCGATAAGAGGGCTTAAAATCCCTATTTTGTCCTGTTAGTTCCCTCATTCTGCTGCTATGGTTTCTTTCCTCCCATGCCCTCTCTTTTGTTGCTCGTGCACGGTTTCTCTTCGACCAGCTTGGATTTTACGGATTTGGATTAAGGTGGATCTGTAAATTTCGTAGGCAGTACTTCATTGAGGTTTCTGATTGGTAGTGAGGAGCACATCGTTGTGACTTGTGAGGAAAGCAAAAGAATTTTGAAGGACCGGGTGAATATTTTAGATTGATTCATGTGTATATAGAGAAGCATTCATGAGCAATGCACAATTTTAGTGTGTTTTTCCTTCATTTGTATTTTTGTTTTTTGCTTAGATTTAGCCATGATTGAGTTTTTAAACAACGGCGAGCTTTAGGTTGTTTTAAATAAGAGCTAGCAATCATGTCCATGATATGAGCATTTAGACTTTTTTTTAAAGATTAATAATAAAGAACTTTCTTTCCGGAAAAGGAGGGGAAAAGAAGAAGAGAAGTAGGGGGAGGGTACTGAAGGACTTTGGGCGTAGAACCCAAGGGCAGAAACGCTTACGTTAAAATCTGGAGACACATTTTCTAATTATATCTTCTCATCTCATATAATTATTTGTCGCCTAGCAGTGGAGGGGTAGGGTTTAAGAAGTGGGGATAAGAAATAGAATTTGAACTGGGGATCTCCGTGAGCACCTACTCCCATTTATATTGGTTTCAAAAATTAAAATGTGTATTGATGTTATTTTAGCTTGAAAACTAAATCCAATTTAGTTTTATACAACCAAGAAATATTTTACATTTAAGCGCCTCAAATACTTTATATAGTTCAATGTTAATTAATAATATCACTATTTTTATTGCACATGAATTACATTATTTGTTGCTATGCATATAAATTGAAAACTTAAAAACCATAAATATGGTCTTTTTTTAACATTTTTGTTAGCATCTACCGATCTTTTAATTTGATCCTGCAAACCAAATACGATTTTAAGTGGGATCATGATCATGAAAATCTTTCTAATGAGACTTACGGGAGCTCGTGGTAGATGTTTTAGTTATGAGTTATAATAAGCACTGGACATGATATATAGACACACATGCATGCCGAGGGTGAAAATCACTAACCTAAGATAATCGAATAGGATTTGGAATTAAGGTACTCTCAAGGTAAATTGTAAAAGGGAAAGGAAATTAAAATAGAAAACCAAAAATCAAAAAGGAAATAAAACATGAAATAAATATGTTTTGAATGACTGCATTACTCAGCAGTAAACACCACTCAAGTTTAAAAGAAAATATTAATACATTGCCCCTTCATTGTCTCACTGGTAATTTTGCTCCAGTTTGAATATTAGTACAAGGTTAGCAAGCAAAGGAGTAAAGTGTGAATAATTAACAAGTGTAAGTAACCAATAAAGCAATAAAGCAATAATATATATATTGCTTTAATAATCATCATCTAAAGGACCATATCAATTTACAGCAATAAATTACAAGTTTTGTCAAGTTTTGTTGTCTACTTTTGATTAAGAAATCACCAGCACTAGTAGCGTGATCAAAGTTGAATACCATCAATTTTCGTGATATGTCAAGCATTACATCTATTTACACTCGACATGGATTTACACTTCAACCTTCAACAATGTGAGGCAGTTAAATATCACAAGTTGACTCCAGGTCCTCCAAGAATCCTCCCCTAGATGAAGGACTTTTCATTTTTGTAATTGAGACTCTTCTAAATTTTTCTAGGTATAATGAGCAGTTTAGATACCATAAAACAAAGAACTCTTTTTAATATATTGCATAGATCATTTTAGGAATCGTTTCTCCTATGGATAAATATATATATATATATATATATATAATACAAAATGGTTATACAAAGAAAATTTTTTACCAAAAATTTTGTTATGATAATGAGGATATTCATGTCAATTCATGGCTTGCGAGGGTTAGTTCTAGTACTGTCTCAATGGCAACAAAGGTCACTGATTACTTTTAAAACGCTTAAATGTACCAAATGATATTAGAAGGAACTTTAGAGGTGGTTTCTAGAATACTTTCCCTGTTACTTGTTGCCTGAAAGAATTGTTTCTGTCCTACATTGTGCATTTGAAATCAGGGGGGAAAATAAAATCATACGTCTTGGACATTACTACCATGAAATACAGTGCGTTTGGATAGTAGATTTTTGGGATAATTTATTGAAAAGAATACTGTAACACTACTGTAGCACTTTTTTGATGTGATGTATCTGAGATAAAAAGGTGATTGGAATTTGTGTCGATGATGTAAGCAAAATTTTTTAACTAAATATAGGCAATCCAAACGTTCAAGATCTTCTATATTTTGTTCCTTTTCTTCCCTTCTTTATATTTCCATAAGTTTAAAGGCTACAATTGGTTAAGGATTTGGCTTGACAGATGAGTATAGGAACTCATAAGGAGTGGAAGGTTAAAATAATAATAATAATAATAATTTGGTTGAGGTTTTCACTTTGGATTATGTTGACATCAATTCAAGCATGCCGAAAAAAAAGAAAAGAGTAAATGGTAAAAAAGATAGCTCAATTGTTTAAAGTTGCACCCATTTTTTAAGGCCAAAAAGGTCGCTCAACTCATCAAGGTGTACCTTTTTTAGTCATTTTATTGAATTATAATTTTAAAATAGCTGAAAATGCAACCACATGAATGGTACACTTAGGTTTTCAACGGTAAAAATATCTCATACCATTCAACGAGCATTAAAATAAGATTAAAGACATTTCAAATTTCTAAAGATTCTTAATTTTTTTTACTACCTATCGTACCATTTGACGAGCATTAAAATAAGATCAAAGACATTCCAAATTTCTAAACATTCTTAATTTTTTTAATACCTATCAAGGTTGTAAGACCTTTTCACCTTTGAAAATCTTAGCATACTGCTCGCATGAATGCATTTTCAGATATTTTAACACTAAAATTCCGCAAAATGACACAAAAAGATGTATTTTTACCAGTTTAATGACTTTTTTAGATAAAAATAATTCAGTGAATTTTAAATAGTTAAGTGACTTTTTTGGTTATTTTGCTGATAAGGCAAAAAAAATCGTGTACAGTCTAAAGCTGTACCCATTACAGACTCGGTGCCATAAAATATGGAAGATGGTACATCCGGCTTTTGTCAGTTTGTATGTAAAAGTAGATGTAACGGTGAATAGTGACTACTACCTGAGCTAAGGTCCTGTTTGGATTGCATTGTTTTTGCCCTGTTTTTGAAAAACTGTTTTTCACATCCCAAATGCTACAGTAAAAACAACCCCAAATACAACCCCAAAAACAACACATTGTTTTTCATAATATTTTATGTTTTTTTCTTTTCCATTTCTTTTTTCTTTTTCTTTTTTTCTCTCTTCTTGACCTCCGGGTGGGTGAGCGGGTCAGTTTTTTTCCTTCTTCTTCCCTCTTCCTCTCCCCCTCCTCCCCTCCACCTCCCCAGCCATGCCCCCCATCCCTACCCACCTCATTCCCACTCCCATCCTCCTCACTCCTCCCTCCTGGAGAGGCATGGTGGGATCTGAGGTGAGGGGAGGAGGAGGGGAGGAGAGGGAAGGAGGAAGAGGGAAAAAAAAAAAAAAATTTCTGGGGTCACCGGACCGGGGGAAGAAGAAAAAAGAAAAGAAAAAAAAGAAAAAAAATGGAAAAAAATGGAAAAAAAGGAAAAGAAAAAAAATTAAAACCATCAAATCATCTGATGCTTGTTTTTCTAATCTGATCTTGTTTTGAAATACAACCCCAAAAACAACTAATCCAAACGGACCCTAATTGTTTAATTGTGCAGAAATAGATTAGATTATTGCCGTTTGTTAAAAGAAATTATTTAATAGTGAAAATAAAACTCATATATGAAATTAGAGTGTTAGAGTGCAAGAAAGATTTCAGAGACACTTCGGCGGTGGCGTTTTTATCTCCAAAATCCAAGCCCCTTCTCACATTTCCTGTGGATCCTATCATTGTTTCTTCAGTTTAATAAGTTCATCATCATCATCTTCTTTCTCTGTTTTTAAGGATTGAGAAGGGTTGATCACCAAGAACTAAAACAAGTAAAAGTCTAACTCAAGATTTGCATTCATAGATTGAGATAACAATAATATTATTAAAAGATAGGTGTATTCTGTCGTCCCTTTAGATAACTCAACGAATAATTTGCTAACAAACAAATGCCTTTTTAATGTGTTTTATTAAGTGCTTGTTTTGCATACTTGTATGTGGGTGTTTATGTGTTTTTTGTAGTGTTTTTAGTTTAGTTTGAGTCGAATAACTAGGTCTTTAGTTGGATTTTGCATTAAATAATTCAAATGAGAAATATTGCATTTCTATAAAGTTAAGTGGTGAAAAAACATGTTTTTATAAGTTTTAGTGATTTAAGCATCAATTAAAATGAAGTGAGAAGATATTTCGATGATTCTTGATGTTCTAAAAGGGTTTTCAAATGTATATGAAGTGCAATTGATGAATTAATGAAGTGCAATAAAGAAAAAAAATCATCAGAATAGAAATATTTTTTGTCTTGAGTAAAGTGCATAGTAGCCCGTCAAACTATTCCAAATTCTCATTCAGATCATTAACTGTTTTTCATCTCAATTAAGCCATTGAACTATTCCAAATGATTCAACTAGCCCATTCTGTTAATGCTTTTCTTGATTTTTGGATTACTAATGCTCTTCTTGTAAATTTGTTAATTTGTTTGTCCTATAATTCATAAGAGTTGTTTTCATGCATATTTTATGAATTTTTGATTTGGTTTAGAGTAAAAAAATGAAAGAAGAGATCTAATTGTGATTCTCCTATTTTGTTAATTTCTTGTCATTTTTGGCAAAAAAAAAAAAGATGAAAGAAAAATGCATGGTGAAGATGGAAGCATGCTATAAGGTTAGCCATGACTATAGTTTCAAGCTTCACCAGTAGCATGGTGAAGAAGAAAATGAAAGAAAAATGCAGAAAAAAAAAGGAAAAAAAAAGAAAAAGGGAAATGAGATTTACTTGGATTGCAAAATGTCATTTTTTTCCCTATAAAATACAATTGATTCTTAATGAGTCAAATTCTATCCAAGATAACAGTATAATCTGAGGGAATGGGTTGATTGAATAGATGGGATAGTTTGATGGATTAATTGAAATGAAAAATGGGTTACTTCAATTAGTTGGAATAGTTTGGTGGACTAATTGAGACGAAAAAAAGTTTACTAATCTAGATGAAACTTTGTAATAGTTTGATGGGTTACTGTGCACTTTACCCCTTTTTTTTTGACTAGTGAGGGACATTTTGGGCATAATTCAACAGCTATACCTCCAAATGATTTGATTCTTCATCCGTTAGAACGTTGATTCAATTGACTACAATTTTTTGTTACACAAAAGTTGATTTGGCCTCCTTTATAAAGATATTTTTACATCAAATCAGTGATAGAAGCAAAACAGCATTCGAATCAAAGTGAAGCAAAGAAAGGCAAATCGTCCATGGATTCTGTTGGTAGAATAAACCAAGCTGTTTAGTATTTGTTTATTTATTTATTAATCGTATTAGAATTAGATTTTTAGTAGTTGTGTAATTTAAGAATTTGTGTTTTATTTGGTAATTATTTATGCAAGTGGTTTCTTACCCAACAAGTCTGATAGATTATAAATAGACCAGTAGATAGGGTATTTTCTTTAGAGAGTCCAAGAAGAGTCTGTAAGGTTTAATTGTGGTAAAACTTTCTTCCATTGTTTTAAAATATATTGGTTCCATTTGGATTAGGTGTTTTTGGAGTTGTATTTCAAAAACACTACTGTAGCATTACTGTAGCGAAAAACAATCATTATAGCTTGTATTTGGAAGATTTTTTTTTTCTATTTTCTATTTTCTTTTTCTTTTCTTTTTCCTTTTTTCTTTTCCATTTCCTTTTTCTTTTTTTCCCTTCCCCCCCAGTGGGTCGACAGGTGGGGTGTTTTTTTTTCTTTTTTTTTCTCCTCCTTTCTTCTTCTTCTTTTCTCCCTCCTCCCCTCCCCTCCCATTTGCCTCCCAGCCACCCTCCTCCCCTCGCCCTCCCAGGTAACCTCCCAGCCTCCCTCCCCTCCTCCCGCCACCTCGCGACCAGATCTGGGTGGGGGGAGGAAGGTGAGGGGGAAAAGGAAGAAAAAAAAAATGGAAAAGGAAAAAGGAAAAAAAATATAATATTGTGAAAAACAAATGTGTTGTTTTTGGGGTTGTTTTTACTGTAGCATTTGGGGTGTGAAAAACAGTTTTTCAATAACAAGCCAAAAACAGCATAATCCAAACAGAGCATAATAGTGTGTTTATTATTTTATTCTCTCACTACTACACATATTTTTTGAGTGTTTTTTTCATCCTTCAATCTATAGCCTTGCATCCATAATTATTATTAGAACCCTAAAATTTGGGTTCTACAGATTCTTTTGTGATTGACCGGATTCTAAGGCCGGATTCAAGGCAGAACGCAACATTAGAAGAGCAAGAATAGAGAGTAAGGCGATCCGGCCAACCTGAGGACAGATTGCGCAGCAGATTCTGGGTAGTTGCAAGTTGTGTAGGTTGCACAACTTACATAAGATTTTTCCTCTTTCTTCTCCATATAAAATGCATTCCATGGATGGAATTGTAGTTGGAAAAGGGAAGAAAAACACCACAAAGATGTAGATATTAGCTAGAAACTTATAGTTCTTTAGATTAGGTTAAATAATTGTAGATCAAATCTTGTACTTGTAACTAACTTGGATGAAGATTAAGGATCAAAGATTGAGAGTTGGAACTCATATGATAAGCGTGATATTTCTCCTAATTCTTTCTGTCTTGTATTAGACTTTATATTCAATTATAATACAAGTTTGGCCTTTTTTTTCATTATGTTGTTATAAGTTGCATCCCTAGGTGAAGTTTAATTGCATCTTTGTTGGATGAAGTGAAGTCGGTTGTTGTGTTTACAACTTGAGCAAGATATTTCATGCTTTCGTATTCCATCTTCGCAATTGTTTAACTATTGGTTGTGAATCATCTAAGGTGTTGGATAGTTAACCAAAAGTTATTGTTCACTGCTAGTTTGTAAATGTACGAAACTAAGGAGTTTATCACGAAAATAAAGAGAAGCTTTTGAGACCTTTCATCAAGTAATTTTTCAACTCAACTTGTCGTTCATTTCATAACCACAAAAGTAGATGTAAAGTACTTATACGAATAGTTGATTCATTAGTAAAAGTACGTTTCACACATTTTAAGAAATTCGGCTATAGTTTAGCCAAAGAATTGCAACATGATAACCAAATCATTCAACTAGCAAGGATAGAAAGAAAACCAAACTTAGGAGCCTTTTATTGTTATTTTTACTTTCGTTTCTCACATATTATTAGTATAGATTTAATTGTTTTTCGTTATAATCATATGAAGGAGTTCAAATAGTATCAACAATTGATCAATTTTTCCTATTTTGTGGAATCGGCACTTGAATATTCCCTCTATTTGGGTATAACCAATGTTTTAAAACTCGGACCGGCCAGTGAACCGGTAGAGGTGGCGATTCGCAGTTCAACTGGTCCAACCGGCCGGTTCACCGATTTTTTTTTTTTTTTTTGCTTCTCCTCCTTCTCAAGTCTGGAGCTGTAGCACTTCAGCAATCAACTATTTGTAGCTATTTTGTGACACTTTGCTACATTTCATTGACACACTTGGGTATAAAATGATCCCAAATCCCATCTTTTGTTCACCATTAATGATATTTTCCAAATATTTTGAGGGGAAAAAAGTTTAAACCCAATAACTTTGAATACATCAATCCAAGAGTACTTTATCTTGAAGTGTCTTATAAAATTTTCTTAATAACATGAAATTGAACATAAATTTTCTGAAAATTGATAAATGTAATTTCTTTCAACCATACAAAAAAAAAAGCCTAAAAAAATTTGAAATATTAGATACATCTTTAACCAAAAATTGGGAAAACAAAAAAAAAAACCAACATCAATAAATGAAAAGAATTGAAGTTTCAAATTAAATACAAAACTCCACATCTGAGAAAATAAATAATGGGAAGAAAACTTGTATAGATTATGTTAAAGTTGTGAAAGAAAACTTCAATAGATTAAATTAAATACATGGAGATTTAATAAGGGTAAGAGAGAGAGGAGGAGTGGAGGAGGTGGAGAGGAGAAGAGGGAAGAGTAGAGCTTGTGCGGAAATTTATTGTAGTAACCCTAAAATTAGTGATTAAAGAGGAATGATTGAGGTGAAATGGAAGGATGCAAGATTGAATTCTGATGGTGGAATTTAGTAACTCTAAAATTAGTGATTAAAGAGGAATGATGGAAGTAAAATTGGAAAGAATGCAAGATTGAATCCTCCGAATGTGGAATTTAGTAACATTAAAAACTAATGATTAAAAAAGGAATGATAGGGTGAAATTGGAAATGATGCGGGATTGAAGCCTACGAGCGTGGAAATAAAGAGGCATAAATAGGTAAATGGAAGTTTCATTTTTATTTTACTTTTCATTAGTTTTATAAATTTTTGTACTCATCTAACTTTAAAAGTACTTGTTGGTGTGGTGGTTAAGACACTTGTATGTCTTTATATGAGTCAGATCAAATCTATTTCTAGCATTTTATATTTTCAAAAAATGAAAAAAGCCAAAAAACCGCTGGTTCGCACCGGTTTGACTGATTCTTGACGGTTTTTGACCATTTCCGGCTATTATAGAGAATCGGACCGGTGGCATGGCCGGTTCGCGGTTCAACCGGCCGATCCGGTCCGATTCTGAAAACACTGGGTATAACCTGTGCATTTGCAGTAATGAAAGTTTATTTATAATTAAAACTTCACAACATGTTTGAGGTAATGAATCAAAATTTTTTTGATACGATGAAGGTAATAGATTAAAAATTGTTGACTCCTTTTTATGCAATCGAGATAATGTGGTCAAAGTTGAGCTTTTTGTATGTAGTTGATATATCAAACTTTCGTAATTTTCTCTAAATTTCAAATGATATTTTTAAATTTAATCTATTTGGATGAACAAGGGATAGAAAAGGGTACAATTTTAATCTGTTTGGTGACAATCTATAAACTTTCAACTAGTTATTCGATACTTTTTAGACTATTTAGTATTCTTTAAATTAGATCAAAACTCGATTGACTTTCTTAATTAGCTTCTTTAATTCAGATTAAAATTCAATTAACTTTCTTAATTAGCTAACCAAAAATACAAAACAAATACTTTTTAGACCATTTGCTATTCTTTAAATTAGATTAAAACTTGATTAACTATCTCAATTAGCTAAACCTTTAGTATTCTTTAAATTAGATTAAAACTTGATTAACTTTCTTAATTAGCTAACAATAATAAAGTTTAGTCGGTAGGTAAGACGCTTTATTTATTAACGGTAAATAAGAAGTTAAGGAAATTATAATTGATCTGAAAAATTTCTTGCCTAGCAACTGACAACCTAATTCATAGGATGTCTATTGTTATATAAACTAGAAATATTTTTCATCTAGTTCCTTATACAAATCAGCTGGATTTCAATAATCTAAAACCTATGATGCAATAGGGTTTGGTTTCCTCTAACCCTATCGTTCTTTGTATAATTTTTTTTTTATTAGACGGCAACTTTTTCTAACCTCCTCCTCTGACCCATCGTTCATTATATAAATGGGTTTGAATTTTTCTTTCCCTTGTATAAATTGAATTAAAGCCATTGCTGTTTCGGGAAAAAAAAAAGGAAAAAAGAAAAAAAAAAACCATTAACCTAACTGTTGCTGTTAAAGTATATGTCCCCAAATCAAACTTCAGAAAAATATCTCATATTCTTTTGCCCACTCCAAAATATTTTTTGGGAGGCCATGTCAAACCCTGTCTTAGCTGTCAAAAACAACTTCTTTCCAAACTCAAGCAGCGTTCTAATTTTCATTAGATTAATTTAATTTCTCGTTCCTGTCGCCATTCCCATTCATTTTCTCACTTCTTGTCTTCTCCATTTCTAGTCAAGGAAACTTGAGGTGGGCTTCTCTCATTAACGCTTACAAGGTAAAAACTCAACTGAATAAAAACAGATTCTTTTTTTTTGGGTACATCAAAGTTATCACCTGTAATTTGGGTTTTTCTGTTTATATTTGTTTTTTCTTGATATGGTATAGGTTCTGGAGATTTGAAAAAAAAAAAAAAAAAGAAAATAAAACCCAGAAAAAACATTGGAAAACTAAGCCAAAAAAAAAAAAGAAGGATTGAAGTTAATGGAAGGATGGTCCAATTTGAGAGATGGGTCTGGTTTACGTGAAGTGAAAATTGTTCCAGATTGTGAAAGGAAAAAAGAGTCGGCTTTTGATCATGATTTTAGTCTAGTACAATGTGGTTTTGATGAATGCAAGAATAGGCTTAGGGGATTGTTTAATGAGGTTCTTGTGAATTTTCTCAGGGAAAGAAGTTTTAATAAAGGTGTTAGACCTTTACCTGTGTTGTGCGCCAATGATCAGCTTGTTGATTTGTTTAAGCTTTTTTGGGTTGTCAGAAAATTGGGTGGATACGATTCCACTTCGAGGAAAAATTTGTGGGGTTTTGTAGCTGAGGAATGTGAGCTTGGTTCTGGGGCGGTTGCATCCGTAAAATTGATTTATATTAAGTATTTGAATGAGTTTGATCACTGGTTGTGGCAGGGATATTCAGATAGTATTGAGGATAGATTTGCTAAAAATTTGGACAAGTTGGTAGACGAGCTAAGGAAAGGTAGTGCAGATTTGATGGAGGTAAGGCGAAAAGTTGAAAATGAAGATGTAAAGCTTGTTAAATCTAAGTTCGATAAGTCTCGAAATGCAACTGATCGTAGTAAGAGATTAGTACCCTATTCATCCAGTGGAAACATTAATGGGGTGCATGAGTCCAGTGAAGGATGTGTTGATGATGATGAAAAATTTTACCTTGACAGTGACAATGATTTGGTATCATCAGCCAAGCAAGTTATTCAAAAAGTTATAAAAGAAGTAAAAGGATTTTCAAAAGTAAAAACTTGTGATGATGACAGTAAAACCTGTTCCCGAAATGAGAATGATGTCAGTCTATCAGCCAAGAAAGTGACTGAGAAAGGCATCATTAATTTACATGACATCAAAGTGGACACTTCTGAGCTGGGTTTTGGTGTGCAAAGTAGTGGTAATGTCATGTTATCAACCAGAATTGCTGTTGACAAAGTTGTAGATTCTCAGAAGAGGAAGCGAGAATCTTCATCATTGTCAGCAATGCTTAGCTGGGTGAAAGATACAGCTAAACATCCTGATGATCTTAGTATTGGGAGATTGACTGAGTGCTCCAAGTGGAAACACCATGGAAACCAGGGGCCATGGTTTCTGGCTCTGTTGGCTCGTGAAGCAGGACTAATAAAAAGGGATGCTGATTTAAAAGTAGAATCATCTTTCCAGCAGGTATGAAACCTGTGCACTTGAATTTGTCACTTATTTTATTTGTTTGAATTAATCACTTGGTTAGACACTTGTTTCATGTCGCGTTGCCCCCAGGCTTTTATCTTACTTACAGCCTATTTGATAGCTAATTTCATGTACAAAGCATAAGCAATACATTATATGAGAGCAGTTTTAACAAAGTTTCTTTGGTTTAAACTATCAAGTCTGGTTTTGTTCATCACTGTCATTAGTGACTTGAACCAGAGTTATTGCATTTGGTAACATTCAAATTTAGTCTAATTTACATAGCTAGTAAATTCTGTAATTGAAAATTGGCAGTAATGCGGTTGATGCAAAATTTTCTCCTTACTGCATGAATTGTAAGTTACCATATGCTCTGATTTATGTCTTTGATATTTACTTGTGCAATCTGAATCATTATTTGCAACTGGTGCACTATTGATCCTGGTAAAATGATGTTAATGCTGTATAGTCCTTTTACGTAATATAATGTAATGCAGAACCACTTGCACTGTAAGAGTCAATATTACACTTCATTCCTGCTGTTTGTAAAAATTTTGAAAGTGGACTATATATAGTATAAGGTTAACCTCAAGAAGCATGGAGAAACTGTGCATGCTCTTTTTACTAGACATGCTTTGGACTCCCTAACGAAGGATGTGTGCTAGAAATTGCTCGGTGTGGGTCTAAACATGAAACTCATGTGTATATAATTAATTCATTTGCATAATCCTTCGAGTTTTGATATAATTTACCATGACACTTAGAAGTGAGCTAGATTCTTTTCTGATTGGCCCAGCATGTATACTGCTTGTTTTGATACCATGTGGATTATATCACAATGCTCGGCAAAGTTAATTGTGCTGGTTGGGGGTGTTTTGGGGGCAAAATAGTGAATTCATTGCTCAACTGATAGCTTGTTCCTGTTGGATGATTGAATCCTACTCTGAATATATTGAACATGTAGGAACAAGTTGGAACCTAAAGTCAATAGTTACTATTATCATCTGGCTTCAAATATCAGCATAAAATTTTTGGTGCTTTTTAGCCCTTTCTAATTCTATGTTTATGAATTCTGTTTACAAATCTCTGAATTAGCTGTCCTGTTGAGTCCGGACTTTTTGCGGCTTAATAAGTGAATTTTGGATCGATTGTGTGGCTTTTCAAGGAAGTTGTGTGTGAATGCATGAAATAGCATAGGATATAAGGAAGAGGGAACTGAATTAGAACAAATTGGAAATTACGTCTCAGTAGCAGTATATCTAGAGAAAACGAAGTCATGTATGACGTTTGAATACATGTCCTTCTCCAGAATGTCTGGTCATGAAATCTGCAGGATCAATAGAACTTAATCTTTCCGTTGGTGCCTGCACCAAACTGAATGAATGGCTAGCATCAAGTAGTTGAAAGTGCCTTTCTCAGTTGATTAAATGAATCATGATTTGTGTTTGGATACATTTTCCAAGTTTTGTCTGTATACATGCTTGAACTCTGAAACACTTGTAACTGTGATCTGTTCTTGGTCATAAAAATGGAGATGATATAGGTCTTTTAACTGATATTTATTGCTAGAATCAACTGCAGAGTTTTCTCAGATCTGTGTTTGGTTTATCATTCAAATTCAAAAACATATGGCAGTTTTTTATTGGATGATTTGCTGAATGAATTGGCAGAAAAAGTTAAGGATGCATCCTTCAATGTATGAAGAAGATGTCCTTAATCACCAATCTGTTGAAAAATCAAGATGCAGTCAAAGGCTTCCTGTAGCCAAGTGTCAGTCGTGTTCCTGTTGCAGTCTACCCACTCAGTGTAAAGTTGTTATTACTCAAAAGGTTGAACAGGGATATAGCACCAAGGAGTCACTTCTTCTGAATGTTGAGGATTCAGACAGAAATAAAATAGATCATGTCACCATGGATGAGCCACCTGAAAGAGAAGTCTATGTGGGTCCTGAATTTCAAGCTGAAGTCCCTGGGTGGACTGGTGTGATTGTTGAAAGTGATGCCAAGTGGCTAGGCAAACAGATGTGGCCTCCTGAAGATGTTAAAGATGAACCTGTTTTTGGATTGGACCGTATTGGTAAGGGAAGACCAAATGCATGTGATTGTCCATTTCCAGGTAATGTTGAGTGCATTAGGTTCCACATCGCAGAAAATAGGCTGAAACTGAAGCGCGAACTTGGATTGTTGTTCTATAAATGGAGATTCGATCATATGGGTGAGGAGGTTTCACTTTCTTGGACAGCAGAACAGGAAAAGAAATTTAAGGACATGATAAGGTTGAATAGTGCATCTGCAAACAAGTGTTGGAGCAATACTTTCAAAATTTTTCCTTCAATGACAAGGGAAAAGTTGGTTAGCTATTACTTCAACGTTTTTCTTGTTAGGCGCAGGAGCTACCAAAATCGGGTGACTCCAAAGGATGTCGACAGTGATGATGACGAAAGAGAATGTGGGTTGATAGGAGATAGTTTTGGTTATAAAGCGATTTATGTCCCAGAGTCCAGATTACCGATCTGCTTTGAGAATAAGCAGTGTGCAGAATTTGACTAATGTACTGGGAATTTTCTCTAGTGCAGCTTATACAACTTAGTTCCCTGTCTCTAATTATAGGTGTCGGCAACTTATTGCTTTTCCCAATATTGACCTGCCGAAAGCAAACATGAAAAGGAGTTTGGAGGAAGTAGCTGGAGCTCATCAGTAGGATGACCTCGAATGCTCAAGCTTTGCTCTGAGCAAAGTTTTGAAGAGGATATATCTGTTTTCTTGTTTTAAGAATCGCACCATTTAAGTGGTTGCCTTGTACATGCAATGTCAGTTATTTCTGACCCAAAATTCCGAACTTGATTTCTGTATTTGTTCATTTGATCTAGGTTCTCAAGGTTTTTAAGTTCCTTCAGACATGCATTTGTAGGGGACTATCTGTCTCAGCAGGTTTCTTTCCATCTCTGTGTCTCTGTGTGTGTGTGTGTATTTGTGTGGTTTAATATGGCTTTGTTCATCGTTTTGGCATCATTATTGCACTACTCAGCTTGGATAATAATCCGAATGTGCTTGATACATTGTAACAGTTATAGCTCTGTCGGTTTTGCTTCATTTTAGGACGAAAGTTCGGTGTCACCATCATTCTGAACCTTTCCCGTTTCCTGTGTGGGAGTTAGTTATAAAAATTTGCACCCAAGTATGATAGCAAATGTCTAAAGCCCATCTACATAATCCATCAGTGTGACCTTTGTACATGTGTTGGAGATGGCGAGTAGCATTGAAGCCGAGGGTCAGTGACTAATCCTAAAATACAGCAAAGAAAAATTAGTGCATCTTAAGGTGACACAGAAGACTCCTTGAATCCAGTGAGATAACGATAAGGACATAAAGGGTCCATCCTGGGAACAGAAATGGGAGGGGAAAGTGCTGGTCCTAGTTTTGTTTTGTTTTTTGTTTTTATGATAAGAAAAAATTTGGGTGGGTTTAGCTCCGGTCAGCACCACGGATCAGGGCAAGCCTTAGGGAACATAGGTTACTTATAAAGGTACTTACAGATCAACCACCAATGCAACCCTCACATAGCAGCGGCGTGATTCAAACACACGACCTTTTGTGAGCAAGTGGTCTGTAACTGAACCAACTAGTCCTTGTATTTCCTTTTACTTCACACTGAATGCTGTTTTCTTTCTCGAGGAGGCTAAAAGAAAGGACGGGCACTGGCGTACATTTTAATGGAGTATTTACTTAATATAGGATTATGGCAGAGGATCCTATTTGTGGCATGAATGTTGTTGCCATTCAAGCTTCTGAACTCTAGCCATTTGTAGTGTGTTGTTCTTAAATTTTTCTTGGTTGCGACATTTCAACCAGTTAATCTTGCTGCTTATGATATCATTTTGGTAGGCAAGAAAGAGCAAGAAAGAATTTAAAATCAGAGTAGGTGTCAAGCCAATAACATTACGTGGACTGAGAATGGTGCATCTTTTTCAGCAATCCCATTACATGATGAAGAATTTTGTTTTGGAATTTGGGGTTTCCAATCACTTCCATGTGCTTCCACACTTTCAGATGACAGGAATTTTGATTCTTCTCTGTTGCCTGCCATTAGGGGCGGCTTAATTTTTATTGAGATCCCCATCTAGATGCTACAAGTTTGAAAATTTTGTATTATGTACTCCTCCCATCAAAATTTTTTAGCTAGATGTGTAGCTATCCACAACTAAAGAATAAAAAGTAATTCACCTGCTAAATATCTTGGATGTCTTGAGGTATCTTAACCCTGATTTACCGTACCTTTGCTTACATTTCTAGACATTTGTTTCACTTTTTTCCATTTTCTGAAAGAATCAACATTTCGAGTCACAAACCCTTGAATCAGAACAAATGGGAATGAATAGTATGTACAGACTTAAGTGAGGCGAGTACCTAGCTTATGTTTTAGTGTATGATTGGCTTGTGTTATACATATAATTTTGTTTGGATTGATATTATTTGGCCAAAAATTTCTGTTTGTATCATCAACACAATTTTTCAACCACCTTTTTATCTCAGATACATCACATCAAAAAAGTTCTACAGTACTATTTTTTTCACAACTTACTCACATACGATTAGAGATTCTGGGGTGATAGAAAAATGTTAACAACTTACTCACATACGATTAGAGATTATAACTCAATAAAACTATAATTCATCTAAAGTGAGACTTGAATTTAGAAACTCCGATTCTTGGAGTTTCAATATTAATCCCTAGATTAACACTCCTCGTCCTGATTTGCCATATATCATATATCCAAATCGCACTGCATGCAATGAAAATATAATAATTACGAGAAACAATAATAGATTTCACAGTAGTATAAAAAGCCATGCAGGAAGTTATAAATTTTTCAAACAATAACTTTTGGCAAAGGTAAATTGGAGTTACCTAACAATTAATTCCTTCTTCTCAAAAACTTGGACTCGATTGTTCGAACAATATATTTTATAAACCAGGGATATACTCCTATCAGAAGCGGGGCTTATAGTAGTGGTAAGCAAACACAGTCCAATATTAGTGAGGACAAACGTCATGTAGTTATATGTTTGTGGCACCAATAATGCAGTGCCCTGGTGCTCAAACACTTCATCGTCCATTCTTCTTAGATAAAGTACAATGGAAAAAACAAAGTATATATAGTAGATAAGCAAGAAAAAGTAGGTAAACCTCTAATGCATTGCACAAGTCACAAGAAAATTATTAAACAACAACTTGCTGCAAGCAAATTGTAATAAAGATAAAAAAGTTACCAATTCATTTCAAATTATCAAAATCTCAAACACTAAGTATATAAAATATATATATTTTTTGGGTATTTTCATCTAAGTTATGATGGTTGTGATTTGAGAAAACTCTTGAAATCAGTGCAACGTGCTTGAAGTCAAGTTAAAAAATTGTACACATTATGAGAACAGCTGTTAACTTATAGGGTTCAAAAGGGTAATTATGCTTAGTCCTAGTAATAGTTTTATTTTATGTTGACTGGATTATTGGATCTTTACATTGATGAGAAGGTTAACCCTAATGACAATCCAACTCTGTCAATAGTTTTAACTATTTCAAATAATCCAAACAGACCTTGCAGAAGCTAGCCTACCACATACCACGTCATGGAAAAAGTATGAATAGACAAAACATGTTATCACTAGTAAAAAAAAAAAAAAAAAAAAATTTAACGTACTGTTACCATTACATTTATTTATACGTTTTTAAAGTGATATTCCAAGTATTTTTGTGTCCAAACAGGTTATTATCTGGTTAAAAAAGAAAAAAGAATTTGTTCAGACAAATGTGCCAATGATGATCACAATATTAAGTTAACTACGGGCAATTGAGCAAAGGATTTGAAGGTAAACTTTAAAAAAGGATGAACATGACTCGAGTTATATACAAACATTCTTATGATTAAAATTTTACAGGTTTTTCGGACCATGCCCAGAGAAACTGTTAGTAACCTATTTCCCACCTAATGGTATCATTTGAGTGCATGCACTTATATTCACATTTATTGGCAGTTTGTTGCTTGTTAGCATTTCGAGGATGGATTTGCTGATTTTTGTCAAAGGATGGATTTTGGATATTCAAAGATTAGAAATGATCCATTTTATTGTTCAAAATTTATCATTTGAATCATCAAAAGATATTTTTCTCCTAGCCAAAAATAATAATTAGACTTTAGGTGTTCCTAGAAGGGTCAAAACATTTTGGTCTACGTTTTAAAGAATTAAATAGTACTATATGATTGAAGAAAACTTTCATAATTTTGAGGATTTTTACCTAGACCAAAAAAATTTTGACACGCATGGTTCAAAGATTCGTTTACGTAAGAACGTCTGAATACATGCTATAATAAGATTTTAGATATAAGTGAGATTACGAGTCATAATTCTACTCTACTTTGCATAAATAAATTCGTGTAGTGTTAGTATCAATTATACTTTAACAATTATTAGTTTGAAAACAAAAGGAGTGTACAGCTAGTGAAGATTAGCTAGTTTTTAGATTTTAATTTTAATAACATCTTATTTGATAAGTTGTTGTATCAAGTTATTTAATTTGTAATTTGAATTCTAATTTAATAGGATTTTATCTTGTAATTTGATGCTTAATTTAATAGGTCTTTATTTTTTGTAACTATTATTTCTATAGAGCAACTTTTATATGAACTCTCAACAATACCAATGGCCTTAGAACATCATGAATAACAACAATTTTTTTAAAAATTATTATAGTATTTTTTTCAGCTCAATTTCTGCCTCTCCTCTTCTCGATCAGTATGTTTGCAGTTTGATCTATTAATTGGGAGTGCAATGTCAGCAAGGCACTTTTCTAACGAGTCCAATCAGATATTCATATCCAGAATCACTTCTATTATTCTTGTTTGTCAACCCTCTTCCCATCTTGTCGCTGACACCATCCAAATTGTTTAGAAAGTATAATACGATGCAATGCAAGAGTCGTACGAGACTGAATCGTTAACAAGCCAAACCAATCTGTGGATCCAGAAACCAACAGGGATACTCTCCAAATTTTGATAATCTTTGGTAAGAACAAATACCACGGCATTTAGTTCTAAAGTCTTTGCCAAAGGTTTTAATCCATTGTAAAAGAAATAATCCGATAAAATCAGTTCAATAGAGTCAACATATGCATCAATATTGTCACTGTTCCACCTCCACTTCCATTTCAACCTAGTAATGTACCACTAGATATGAGGATGATGAGACAAGTAACGCATCTTGGAGACTGGTGGTGGTGGTGGGGGCGGCAATGGCTGGGCAAGGTTATAAGAATGGGCGTATAGGAAAGGAAACGAGTGGTGGTTGTTGTGGGGGTGTCGAAATGGAGGAGAGGAGGGATATAGGTTGCAAAGTAGTAGAGGGAGTCAGGTGAGGAGAGATATTTTGAACTAGAAGAAAGAGGATGAAGGATAGAAGGAATTGGAAGGAGGAAGGATAAACACATAAATTGTGAGGTAGTGGTGGTGGTGGTAGGGGGTTCGAACAAAGGAGGGGATGGATATAGATTACAAAGTAGGAGGAGGCAGGTGGAGAGAGGAGGTTGAATGTAGGGATGAGAATGGTGGAGTGGCAGAGGAAAAGGGATGATGCAGGCATTTTGGAGACTAGTAGTGGTGGTGGGGCTTGGACAAGATGTAGGGTGGGTGTATGGGAAAGGAAAAAGGTGACGGTGTTCGTGGTGGCGGTAAGGGAGTTGGAACGGATAAGGGGATGGATATAGACTATAGAGCAGCGGAAGGACGCAGGTGGGGAGAGGAGATTGGAGGAGGTGATCAGGATGGCGGAGGGGTGGAGAGAGTAGTGGACATTTTAGGGTCGACGGAGTAGTGGTGGGGTAAAGTGACTTGAATTAGACCCACCTTGTTTTTTGAGAGTAAAAGATAAATCGTATTAAAGAAATTTATTATAGTATTAGAATTAGAATAAGGTCCATAATTTTTTGTTGATCTTTTATTCAAGATTTCTCCATCACTTGACTTATAATGTCATGAAGTGATCAGGGAGAATAAGCAAATAATGGGACAACATCTAATGCTATCGATTATATTTCTTATTATTATCTTCACAAATTTGATTATTTTGTGTAGTTTTAATTTTCTAAAATTAATGGGTGAACTTTCTCTTGTTAGAGAAATACTATAAAAATTATTTTTGCAATAAAAAAAATTATACTTTGTTGATGAAAGGACAGTATACAGGAATCATCTTTTTTGGTAATTATAATATAGAAAGGCTGTGACAAAATATTTATTCCTTGATAGTTTTTCATTTCCTTTCATGTGTTTCTAAAATTAACAATTTTTCTCCTTCCAATTTATGTCAATGATGATAATTTATGTCATAGGTGGTTATCTTTTTTTTCCATAGTGTTCCCTTTTTTTTTTTTTTATAGGTGTAAACTTTCATGAGATCATTAATTTTCTTCATTTTGTTGCGTTGGAAACTAGATTCAAAGAACCTTAAACCACATAATTATCTTACGCTAATTCCTTATTTATAAAAATTGGTGAACCTTTAAAATTGACATATGTGTTTCAATGAAGTAGGAAAATAATATATTTAATTTATCACTTAGAGTTAACGTTTGGGATTTTTATTATGGTAAATTAGCATGATAAAGAGTCTTTAAAACAAAATTAAAACTAAATATAAAGGGCTTTAAGCTCATATAATTATTTTATGCTAATTTCTTAGTCATAAAAATTGGTAAACCGTTAAAATTGACTCGTGTTTCACTAGAGTAAGAAAATAATGTTTTATAAGTTATCACTTAGGACTAATATTTGGTAGCAAGTTAGCATGATGAAGAGTTTTTAGGATTGAATTAATTATTTTTATTATGTCTAAATGAGTAAGTAGTAGACTACAATTTTAAGCCCAAAATAAATGTTTTTGTCATAAATTTCTATTCTTATATCTTCTTCAATTATTTGTTTATTGTATACAAATTTTTAATCAAAAACAATATATTTGAAATATTTTGTTATGTATGCATTATTTAGTTATCCTATTATATAAAAAATGATGTAACCATGAATAAGTGTTATAATTAACTAAATATATAGTGTTTAATGATCTTATTAATAAATACTTAAATGATCTATATACATATAAAGTCAACTTTTCTAACTATCTTGTCCAGTAATTGCAATTGGATTCAAAATAAGAAAGAACAATATTTTTAATTTGATCACAGGTATTTACTATATATTACATATAGTTCCAAAATTTTATTTAAATTTTAGATTGTCCCAAATATTTTAGATAGTACAATTTTAACATTAATTAACAAACTATCATATTGATTGTAGATGAGTTGCATTGTTTATTCATGTATATGTGAATTGCAAATTTCAAAATTATTAGTAGGACTATATTTTACATTTTTTGTAGGATCAATCGATTCTACAATCTGATCTTGCAAAGAAAAAAATTATGACTATTTTTTACATTTTTTGTAGGATCAATCGATTCTTCGATCTGATCTTGCAAAACAAAAAACAAAACAATTCTAAGTAGGATATTGATTTTAAAAGCCTTGGTATGAAATAATGAATCATTCATAAACTAATGAAATAATGAATCATTCATAAAAACCTCGGTATGACATAATGAATCTTTCATAAAAACATTGGATAATTTCAGAAACCTTCCTTTAAGATTTCTAACAGTTTTACTTCACACTCTTGAATTTTGAAAAGTCTCATTTGATTCCCCTATTTTAGCATTTTGTAACATTTGAAACCCACTTTAAAATATAATACTCATTTTAGGTGAGAGAATACAACTTTATTCCAAATTTGTCATTCTCGTGCGATTTCTTAATTATCATAGGATACTGAATTTATGCTTTAATATTTGTTAATTGATCAATGTAGTTTTTCAATGAAAGTTTAAAAGTCGATAACAACATCGAAAAACTCTTTAATAGTTTTTGTGTCATTGGTTCAAACAAGAAATGTTAGATTATTTAAAATTATGAATGATTTATAATACTTTTAAAAATAAATTATAATAATTTACAACCATGAAAATATCTTTTTGCACCACCTTAAAACCAATACAAAAAAGTTTAGATATAATATTTAGCATGTTGCGTCCTTTTACTTTCAAGCCATCCATTTCGAAAGAAATTAAAAATATGTAAAAGATTTATGAAACTTTTTAAATTAACTAAAAACACTTTATAGTGGAGAAAATATTATCTTTGTAACTTGCAAAAGTTTCCAATAAACTCTCAAATATTGATATTTAAAAAATACACTTTCTTTTGTCTATGGTTAGAATAACCACTCATACCTTTTTATTTTTATTTTTTATTTGTTATTAATATACTTACCGTTTTAGTAATTAAAAAGTAAGACAACAAAAGGGCAAAATTGAAATGAGATTATATTTACTCTTTCAAAAGGAATTTTATAATATCACATTTTCAAATAGATTGTAAAAATCTAAATTCTTTAAGTCTTGAATTGTTAAATGGTGAATCTAATACTATGGTTGAATCTTTGAATTTCTTGTATTTTACAATTTTGTCCTTATATTGACTTGTTTATAAATGATCTTTACTATTAGTACATATGATTTAATTTTATTTAAAATAAGAATTATTTAGTAGAAAAAGAATGAACTAAAAATGAATGAATTATTATCAAAAATAAAATTATTTATTAGAAAAATAATGAACTATTATAAAAAAAAGAAAAAATAGCTAAAATGAAAATAAAATTATAATATAACAAATTTATTTGATAAAATATAAATTCTAGTCTATCAAATGTTATAAATACAATTAATCAAAAAAGCTAAAATGTTGATTTTAAAAAAAAATTTTATGTTGCTCATTTTGTATCACAATTTCTTCATTCTCAAAGATTAAAGGTACAATAGAAATAAAGCATATGTATAAAGTTAATACTTACCTTTATGCTAAATAATTGAATGCTTCAATGGATAAATTTTTTAAGAATGAAGGTCGACAAATGATTGTGTTTTATTTGACAATTATTTATGTCCTTTAACACTCTTTTATTATGTGATAAGTGATAAATTTATCACTTAACTCCATTTTGCCTAGGCAATTTAGAATAATCATTAAGATGTAGTATTTTTGTTATCAAACAATCTTTTAAAGTCATTAAGATTAAACATGAATTGGATTATCAAGGGATGATATAAAAGATTAAAATAAGGAAAGTAAGTGAAATTTTTTAAAATTCGTGGAACTGTCAAAAACTGCAAAGAAAAAAAAAAAAAGGGAAACTGTAAAACAGTAAGACATTAAAAAGCTACGCTTGGGTGAAATCGCCTCTGCAAAATTATGGCTTCCTCACTCTCTACTTGTTTGATGTCTGAACCGGCCACCTGACATAAATAATATATTATTAATTCCTTCTCCCTTCCTTTTCTTCGCTATCGCATTTATATACACTTTACAGGCCTACCTATATATACACACACACGCAAATCCTTCACTACTTCAATTCCCAAAACCTCCAACCTAGGAAAAAAGAATACAACGAACTTTCGGCGAAAAAGAAGAAGGAAAAAATTGACCATGTCTTCCCCAAGCAAGCGCAGGGAGATGGATTTAATGAAGCTGTAATTCAATCAAATTTTTTTTTCCTTCAGTTTGGTATTTTCCTTTTCCGGCTTTGTATTGATTTTGATGGGTTTTGTTTGTTTTCTAGGATGATGAGTGACTACAAGGTGGAGATGATCAATGACGGCATGCAAGAATTTTATGTGGATTTCCATGGGCCTAAAGACAGTAAAAATCCTTTATTTTCTGTTTTATTTTCTGATATCCCCCCCCCCTCTTATGTAGTGCATCTGAGTGTAAATTTTGAGCTGGGTTTGCAATTATTTTTCTGGGTTCTTTTGTTGTTTTATCTAGGTTCTTTCTATTAATTCGTAAATTGACTCAAACTTGAAATTTTTGTTAGCTCAGATATACTGATTTCAGTAAAATCTGTATGTTTGAATTAATAGGCCTCTTGTTGTCCAGCTCAATGTTAGTCATTTAGCTTAATTAAGATTGTTTTCATGTTTAATGTAGTTTTAGATTACTATTTGTTGATGTTGTCCTATACTCTCTCATAATTTGATGGACTATGCAGGACAGTTGTTCACTGTTTTTGCTTAATGAGGACATGGTTCTTTAGTTGATTGCTTACGGGTGGACTTACATAAAGGGCCCTATTTTCTTTTTTTTTTATTGGGGTTAATGTCACTTTTACTTCCTGCAACTTGGTGGGTTCTTGTGGCAGGTCCTTATCATGGAGGTGTGTGGAGGATAAGGGTGGAGTTGCCTGACGCTTATCCATATAAATCTCCCTCAATTGGTTTTGTAAACAAGATTTACCATCCTAATGTTGATGAAATGTGAGCTTGAGGATGTTAACGTCCCATAATTTAGATGCTTAAATGATATCATTTCAATAAATTTGTGTGCTTTTAAAGGAATAAGTTTAAGTGCTTTCTTTCATTGCATTACTCCTCTGTATACAGGTCAGGCTCTGTTTGTTTAGATGTTATCAATCAGACATGGAGCCCTATGTTCGGTAAGTGTAATTGTTGTGTCTTTCTGTTCCATTTACCACTCCATTGTTTCAGCATCTGCCAGTCATTTCTATTTCTGTATCCAATCGGAGCAATACCTATCAATTTCTTCGATTACATTTTCCCCTGCTTTGTAGATCTGGTAAATGTCTTTGAAGTGTTCCTTCCTCAACTTCTTTTGTATCCCAACCCGTCTGACCCCTTGAATGGAGAGGCTGCTGCTCTTATGATGCGTGATCGAAACACTTACGAACAAAGAGTTAAAGGTATTATTCATCTAAAACCAATGACTTCTATGGAATGCACTATCTTAGTCTTCCTTAAGGTGTCTCTTTCAGCTGTGATCATTTGTAATGTTATTGATTAATATTTGATTAATGTGTACTTAGTTGCGGAGAATATGTCCTTAGAAGGATAGGCTTAATAGTAAGAAGATGCTTGGTTGGTGGAAGAGAAGGCTTAGTTAATGAAAGACATGGTACTCAAAACTTCATTTGCCACAATGTGCTGGGAATTCTTTATCATTGAGCTATTTGTCAATGAGAGTTACTGTGGTTGAAAGTATTTTCTAAAAAATAAAAGAGTTAGGACAGGTATTAATATGGACTGAAACTGATATATTCTGGAAAATCTTGTGTATGGAAGAATTGAGATGCATCATTATATTAGTTAAGGACACAAACCATCACTAATGCGGCATATTTATCTGTTTATATGATCAAATTCCTACATTTACTGGTTGGATGTCTAAAATGTTCATCTTTTGACGAGGCAATATTGAATTGTCCAAAAGGTCTACTTTTTCCTTTTTATACCTATTCTCATCAGGCAGAAACATGCAAACTAGGACAAAGGCCATTTATGTTCTATTGGTATGTCAGTATGAGCATTAAGAATGAATGACTTTCACTTGAGCATCTTTACTATTGAGCAAACAAAGTGTACCACTTTAAAGGCCTGCTTTAAAGTCTTTGAGGCTTTCCTCTTCCTGCTTTGCTTCTTTCTTTTTTTCGTATGCCATAGGAGTGGGTCATTTTGTTGTTGTGTGAACTTTTGTCATTGATGGCTCTGGTCTTACATGACCTTTGCTTGTGTCTTGCTTGACTTGAGCATTTGAGAATCTGCAAATTTTTAATGCACGATTATGTGTTGGTAGCTAAAATTAGCCTTCTGATAAATTGTTGATGGAATTGATACTCATGGAACTAAAATACTTCTTGTTGGCAAGCAAGAGGTTATTTACATGCTAATAATGGTAATAATGCTTATATGCGTATGATATGAGCAATATCTTTTGCAATAACTGTTTGTCACCAAGTGTTGATGCACTGTATTCTTTTAGAGTACTGTGAAAAATATGCCAAGCCAGAGGATGCTGGTGCTGCACCTGAGGAAAAATCTAGTGATGAGGAGCTGAGTGAAGATGAATATCCCTCCAGTGATGATGAGGAAGTAGCTGGCAAAGCTGATCCTTGAGGGAATGAATATATAGAAATCTTTAACTGTGTGCCTGTACATGAATAAGTCTAATCATATCAGAGTTTCATTTGCTGGATGGGTTGTTGATGCTTGTGTTTGAAATTTGTACCATTACTGTTCATATTGATTCATTCTGGCTTATAAAGAATTTGTTTTGGACTTAAAAGCAGCCTGGTTGTTTTATTAACCTATTTCAGTTTCTTTGCAAAATCATTTCTTCTTTGGTGTGGATGTTGGTTTTCTTGTGGGGGTCGGAGGGAGGCTTTTTTCTGTCTTTGTTGGTTCTGGAGTAATCTGCTCAAGTTATAGGAGCATGTTGCAGATGGTTTCAATGTAGGAAACCGAAGGTACTCAAAAGGTTTCTTCATCAATCTCTTTAAAAACTCCTCTCAGCATTTCCTAATTGTTCATGATTATAACGGCATAGATTAAAGCAATTATGGAAGTTTATGGGCAGTCTTTCGTATGCCTAAACAATGTGATTCGAGCGGTCTTGACAAAATCAAGAAAATATATCACCATTTCGTACAGAAACTCTTTTGGTAAAAGTCCTTTTCATCAATTTCCTTCACCATGTGTTTCGTTCTTTTACGTAATATTTGGAGTAGGGATACTCAAACTTTAATTTAAAATTTTTGTGTACAAAAAAAGGATAAAGGAGTAAAGTTGCATAGATATTAAATCATTAGTGTTAAAAGACGCTATGGAGTTTCAAGGTGCCGCATGTTTTCATGTATTTATTGCCATTAGTGTAGCTTAAATTTAATGAAATTAAATTGTTGTTTATCGAAATAAAGTGGTTTAAAACTGCTTACAAGGTTAAATTTCTGATTTCATTCTCAATAATTAGGATAATCCAAGAGTCCTTCGGATTTGCTCCACAATTGATGAAGAAGGCATATAATTCCATCTTGTACAAGATAATCCAAAGCGATGACGGTTCAATTCAATGATGGAATTGAGGTCATCAAAGTGCGATTTTGGAAAAAAAAAAAAAAATCATTTCGATTGTTGTTGAAGGTACATGTTTAAATGTTATTACTGTAGTGAGGGCTTCTTCTCTAAAGTTGGGTGACTTGTTATCTTGTATCACAACTACAAATTTCATTTAATTTTTTTCCATCCAAGTTCCAACAATATTTTTATTTCATAGACATCTATCATTAAAAGTGTTACAGTAATTATTTCAAATAATCTTCTATTCAAACACACTACTCTTAGCTTGAGATTTTTTTTGGTTGATAAAATTATTTAGATTGAATTAGTTAGCTTTATAATAGGTAATTTGTTATCTCAGTTGAGACTAAACAAATCTTAATTGGAGGAGATTGTTCTCCTTCATTTTTTTTAAAATTTCTTTGTGAGAAAATATAATTTTACTTCTGAATGTTTAGGCAATGGGCACTAATGAGGCCTAGTCAAGTAGTCAAACTTGAAACCCCAAAATTAAAAACTTTGACTTAAACCTCACCAAAAAAGGTTTTTATTTTATTTTATTTTATTCCACCTGTGGTTCGGTTGTAATATTGCCATTGTAATGTGAAAATTTACTTCTATTACTCTCCCATCATTGTAGGTCATAAAATGGCCCCTAATGTTTCCGGCAAAACAAATTTAATCCCTAAAATATTAACTTTTGATCAAGTTAGTTCATTGCAGAATGGGCAAGAAAATCATTAAGAAAGGTGATTTTGACTAACTCATTCAATTTTGAACAAAAAAGATGCAGGGAAAAAAAAAACGTAGTCACATTTGTTTGCCACTAGATCAATTCTAAGAAGCTATTGGCAACTTAAGACGATAGAGACGAGGAGAAATGTCAAATTATCCTAAATTTCAACAACTACTGCCACAATGCAGATTATCAGAATTTTTTATCTTTATTTTTTTTGGTTGCAAAAGCATGGAACCCTCATCTTGTCCAATTTGATGAAATTGAAATATGATCATGAAGCACCATGGCCTGGATTCTGACTCCTATTTTATAATAAAGTTCATAATCAACAATGAAAGAAAATGTAAATTCTTGAAAACATTAAGCACAGCAATTGTAGTCGATTTCTTGTTTTAGTCCACAAGTACAGCTCGTAGAAACTCATGAAAATGCTACCTGAAATGACTGCATGTTTTGGAAATGTCTCTCCCAATAATCCACAAGTAAATGACCTTCTAAATATATGGTGCAAATGAGAGGTGGAGTCCTTCAAGATTTCTCAGCAAATACTAATAAATGTTCACGAGTAAATCTGCTGATATGACTCTAGGGAACTCAATAAAAAGCATGCAGGATCTGGTGTCCACTACCTGTCGATTGTGTTGACAATAGCCTGGAAAAGTCTATTGATGTGAAAGGATCCAAGAACATCTGCAACTTGGGAGGGTAGAATCTTAGGAATCTCTACATAAAACCACCTACTCTTTCTTTTGCCTCACATTGTACTGCAGCTGGCCACAGGATTATCAGCTCCAAAGCATGCTGCATATCTCAACAAAATCAGAGCAAGACAATAAGCAGCAAACTAGTAGGTATTACTAGTTGCACAATTTTTTAGTACACAGTAAATTTGCTGCAAATCATAGACTATCAATCAGAAGAAAACTGAATATCTATCCTAATTAGCTGGTTAAAAAGCTATGTCATAATCTTGTAACATGAGACACTCGCCTGTCTTGCCTAAACTGGAGGCTTGCACTTAAGTATCCCTTTTACGCCAGACAAAATGTTTGATTTACTTCTTATGTTTGCAGTCAATCACCTCAATCAGGTCAACAGACCAAAAGACAATAAGCAGCATACTAATTCACACGCTTGTCAGTTTAAGGATGCCAAAAGAAGCAAAGCTAAATACAGAGTAGTCTGCTTGCTAACATAATTCAGAGGCTCAGAGCATATGATTTAAATAGATCTGAAGGCTTGATCTCTGCTTCCTTTCTCATATCCTTCACCCTTCATCTGTCATCAATCGACAACCCTTTCTTATTCTTATTCTTTTTTTTTTTTTTTTTTTTTGGGGTGGGGGTTTGGTGGGATGATTCTATCCAGATACACACACATCGCTACTACTTATAGGTCTGAACCCAAACCTTAGTGATGGCAGTCCAGTAAAAAGCATTCCCATCATGAGAGACAATAGAAAGCAGTTTATCCAGCAGAATGCAGGGTAGATAACAATGTTAAAATTGCGTGTCACAGCTACTACTAGTGGCAAAGGGGGGACTTGTTCTCATTACAAGCAACAAGATCCTATTACACCAGCTATCCTTGTGAGAGCATATCATGCAAGCATCACCAAATATTCAAAGAAATGGACCAAAGTACTTCTCTTCAATCCTGCATCTGGAAATGAATGTAATAGCTCCAGAAATATCGCATATGATTTAGTTTAAAAGTCACTCAAGAGTTCCTGAGGAAAATGTTAAAACAATTGCCAATGACCACCACAGAAATGATCCATTGTTGTGAGTATCTTTAATGTTTACAATTGCCAATGTTTACCTTCAGAACTGTTAGCAATACAGGCACTTTTCAAGTGTCATGCAGTGGCACAGCCAATTAAGAAACTAAAAATTTCCTCACTTACCTAGAATAGTTTTAATACAGGCAACAAATACAACCCAGTACATTTCGGAACCATATGCAGTATGTGCATAACCATTCCCAATCCTTCATGTTGCATTAAACAAAACAAGCACAAAATACTTGGCGTGTCAAAATGTGCCTTGTTCTTTTCGTTCATTTGACTTTTTCCTCTCCTTAGCCTAAGGAAAACCAGAATGGTAACCATCTTTCAACAGAGAAGCAGGTACACATTTTGGAGAGTGAGCAGTCAGCTCCATAGTGGCTATATCAATAGTCAGCAGTTAGCTCACTACATCTATAGTGGGAGAGTAAGCAGTAAGCAGGTGCATCAAAGGTTAGAACTATAGAGGCTATATTAGGTACATATTATTTGATGCAACACCATTTCTTAAACCTTCAAGGCTCTGTTCACAAGAAACTCAGCCAACAAGGATAGCTGTAAACAACACATTAAATGGTTAAGAAGCAGCAGCTAACACAAAAAGTAAATGAATGACAATAATGATTTACATTTCATAGAGCAATATAAAGAATCTTTGGAAAGAATGGCTATCTAACTCATGTAGAAATGGCACTGAACTTTTCTTCTGAACTGAAATGTTATTTATTCAAAATTGTGTGTGGCTACCGTAAACTATGCTTACAAGGAAAAAAGTTATTTATGGTGACGTATGGCTTTGGATATTAGCAAGGAGTCTTGTAAGTTTGGCAAGGGTTTCCCTTGCAGAAATGGTGTCAGGATGGTCATCACCACAGATAGAAGTTCGAATAAAAAGAGCCTTCCTAATTAGATCGTCCCCTATATCAAATTGTCCCCCTCTCATCATTAGCTTTGATCTGATTTCTAGCACAGTAGCTCTTGACAATGCAAGCTCTTGCCAAAGGCAAGGATTCAACTGGGCATTAGTTTGGATGGGTTTCCAGCAGAGGGACTTATCCAACCACTTGTCAACTGGGGTGACAAATGCTTGATCTGCAGCTTCTAATGCATCGGTACAAAGCCTAAGCAGTTCTAGAGCAGCACTGCATCGTGAGAATGTGATGAATGCCCTGATTGCAAGCGGTAAGATAACTTCTTTAACAAGAAATAATAAATCAGTCACCTTAAGCTCGACAACTATAGGGTCATTTCCAAATCTGAAGAGCAGAAAACATGCTGCCCATATGTGCTCAGAATGCTGGTTAATAGATCCTCGACTTATTACAGCTTGTACCATGGCTTGTGCAACTCCAATGACTCCTCTCTTGCGGGCATAAAGCTTCAGAAGTGGGTTGAAATAGATACAACCTTCCTTCATACATGCTCGAGCAAAATTAAACCTCAAGAGTAATGAAGATGCTTCTGCTTCAGATCTTCTAGAATATGAGGATGTGAAGCCACAAGTTAATGAGCTCAATACTTTCTTCCAGAGCTGCTGGCGGTGGTGTTTCTCAGGGATCTTGTTAGCTGCCAGAGCTAAAAGAGAAATGGGAATCGGTGCTGGAGCAAACCAACCACTAGCTAGAACCATTCTTGTCGCCAAACTCCTTGGTCCATCTGCATGGTCGAATATTGAAAAACAAACCTCAAAAAGTTGTAAAAGGAAATGATTTCGCCTCAATGAATGACTTTCTCTACCACTCCACATCATGTCCCTGGAAGGTATTCTATTAATGGTATCCAAAAGCCTGCTTGGGTTTATAGGAAGTTCAGACAAAATTGCTCCCACAATGGCAAGGCCCAAAGTTATCCTTCCAAGTTTTTCCTCAATTGCCCGTAAAGCATCAATCTCTGATACTGGGAGATCCTTGACATTCCCTTGCATTAAAGACATTGCCTCTATTCCTGATAGGTAAGAAAGTCTTAAAGGTTCTAAATTCATCACACGTGAAAGGCGTGTGGATATGATGACATGGGTTTCTCCCCCAAAACGAGGAAGAAGATCCATTATAAGTTTGTGATCCCACCAGTTTTTTTCACTCTCTAAGTTATCAATTACAACCAGAAAAGGTATGTTTCGCATGAGTTCCTTCCGAACTCTGGCTATGGCAGCATCTTCCTGCTCGTCAAAGCTCTTTATCCGGCTTTTTCCCAGACAATTTTCCACTCCTACATCAACCTCTAAAAACGACCACAAGTTCAAATAATTTTGCCTGATATATCTACTTTCACCTCCTATCCAGAGAACCAATTTGTATCTCTGATGAAATCTGTATGCAAACTCAAGAAGGAGTTCTGTCTTGCCCATTCCCCAGTCTCCTGAAACACAAGCAATACCCTTTCCATATACAACCTTCATGGATCTCCTCCTCCTACCATGTTTTGCATTACTCTTTAGTTTTGGGGTATGCTGCTGTGATTGTGGAAAATCATTGTTCTGCATTTCAATCTCCTTCTCAGATTCCTTCCAGACAACAGGTTCTTTACCCTTTCTCTTGCTGTTTTCGCTTGTCGCCCCTTTCTCTTCTCATCTACTGAATTGCTCCTACCCCAGCCAATGGTCAGATTCCTTCTCCTAGGTCTGGCCTTTAGATCAAAATAGTCCTTTTCTGCATCTCCACTAACATCACCGAAAAGCATAAATTCCAGCTCTGATAATTCCTTCTTCCTGCCAACAAAATTTTCATTTCGTGGGAAAGGAAATTCTTCCTTCTCTGCCTGCTCTCTCCACTTTGTTAATCTATCAACGACACTTCTCCTTCCCAATCTCAATGCCAAGAGAGTAACAGCCCTGAGAATGCAATCTCTCCACTTTCCATCATAAGCCTCAAGTTTCCACTCGTCAACACGAGAAAGGGCACAAACAGCATCTCTCCATTCCTTCTCCAGCCCTCCATAGAGAAGCCAGAGCTCTCCACCATGTTTTTCCCATAGCTCCCCTTGTTTCTCTATTATATCCCTGACTAGGCAGTCCTCTGGAGCCAAATCAAAGTATATCGGAACCAAATTTTTCTTGCTTGAGAAAAACCGCAGCTCTTCAATTGTATATGGATTTCTGAAGGACTTCCTTGTTAAGATTACAACCCCAAATGTACAAGCATCCATTACCCTTTCAACAATGGCATGTTTCCTGGAATTTCGACAACGAGCCCTGTCTGTTACAAAGCAACTCAATCCTTGAAACTCCAACTCAGCACGAAGCCAGTTAGTAAAGCGTTGTAATAATGGTTTGCGACCATGGAAGCCTATGTACACATCACAACTCCTCAATCTATTTGAGCAAGAAGAAGTGGAGGTTGAATTCACTGAAGTTTCATTCGTCTTTCCCAGCTTTTTCTGCTTTACTATGGGCCTGGTATAATCATTTTCACGATACTGTTGACCAAGTACAAAGCTTGATGGTCTGCAGTCAGAAATGAATGTTGAAGACGAAACTTGTTCCAACTTCTGAAGATCACTTGGAGAACAAGCTGCAGCGCTAGGATAAGCATCTGGCAAAGCAAAAGTCACATTCCTTAAGGATTTAAAGTCAGCAGTTCTCAAAAAAGCATTTGGGGGATCAATGAACATACTGGTAGCATGACTTGAATTGTCTGAACGTGCTGGTAACTGACATGTTGGTGATCTTGGAGAGAAAAATGGTGATTGATTTGCTGAATAGAACGCTGAAGATGAGGATGACAAATTCCTCGAAGCCGTACTTGGCCTTGGTGCAAATCTAGAACTATCTTCCCGAGCATCCATATTTCTGATAACTTGTTCCCATGAACGAAAAAGTGCAACAAACTCTTCCAAAGGCAGCACCTATGACAAGGAGACAAAACTTGAGAAATTTGAGCCCATGAATAAATTAAGCAATGCAACTAGCACCGAGCTACATAGAAGAGGGGAGAGAGTGTATCCAATAACAAATACAATCATGTTAGAAGGACTACTAAGCATAACATTTATTGTGCTACTGAGAAAGCAAATACAAACCAATCAATGCGAAAGGTAAAGGCACAACCATCAATCATAGGCGGCTTGAAATTAATACAACGGAGCCTCCGTAAAACTTATAAAGGCAGAAAATTCAAGAACATGGTGAACCTTTGAAGTTGTTACACAAACAATGAGATATCCAATTCAATTAATACAGGCTCATGACACAAGAACTGAATACATTTAATCATCCAAGAATTATGCCAAAAATCATTACAAACATAATGCCCACGCACACCATCAAAGTTCCTACTAAACAATTGCCTCTTAGTTACATATCCCAACGGTAGTGGAAATATCAACAAAGATTGAAACTTGAAGGATATTGGATCTTAGTTAAGGATTGCCAGCAGGAATTCTAGTCCAAAGTCCCGTTTCTGATAACAATTAATATATTCAAATTCAGATCTGAAAACTTACTTTTCTCGAACCACAGATTTTCGACTCAACGATTGACCTTTTTTCCCTTCAAATCCCAGAAGACTCAAGCTGTCAAATTCCAATAATAAAGCCAATAAAATCTCCTACTGAGAGCAAGCCAACGGCCTTATTAGCCTCCACAAGCAACCTTTTCTTTTAACCTGTCAAATGAAGTCATAAAAATGCAAACTTTATTACATTCAATACAAAATACCCTTCAATAGAAAAAGAACATATTTCATTTATCAACTTCTGTTTTCCAGAGTTATTATTTGGCTGGCTAGTGTATTACTCACAGACAAACGAAAGTTGACAATGAGTTGGATGTTGGAACTGTTCTTCCTGCAGGGTACTGAAGTATTCAAGTTTTTACTGGTGAAAAGACCTATTTTCCGAAAGTAAGACAAAAGGGGTGGAGTAGATTTTACTTTGGAAAGTCAGTAAATGTGCAAAAGATGGAAAAGGATAAAAAAAGGTTTCTTTTTTTTTTTGGGGGGGGGGGGAGGGGCTGGTTGGGGGTTCTCTTCCGCCCTTTTCAAGAAAATCTGAAAAAAGAAGAGAGTTTGAAAGTTCAGAGATCAGAAATCAGAAAGAATTCAGCTCATGAAGCTGTTTGTTATAGAAGCATGCACCCATCAACTAAGTACTGCCAAGTGCTCGAGTGCATTTACTTGTTCAAGTCCACTTCCACTCCCCAATGATACTAACAGTTGTGTTTGAAATATGAAATGTGTCCAACTCAAAAGAAAAAGCAAAGCACACCTTTTCCCTTCTTTTACCTCCCAACAAAACATTCACAAAAAGGTTAAAATCTGGTCCAGAATCTCTCTACTGTTATGTGCTGTGCTGTTCTTCTGTCTGAGAAATGGAGAATTTGGGCTGACAATTATAACAAATTGACAAATGACACAATCAAAAACTCAAAAGAGGAGGCAGGTTTGAGGGGAGCCGGGACATTCATGGAGATGGGACCCCAGTACAAAAGGACGGATCTGACTAGGAATGGTCTTCTGCAATCCGTAACTAATTGCAATAGTACCGCTGCTCTCCCCTTCTTTCTTTCCTTTTTTTTTTAATAAATAAATATTGTTGTTATTATTGTTTTCTTTTTCCAGTACATTACAAAAAATTTATCCTTTCTTTTCTTTTTATAGAAAAGAAGTAAATGAGCACAATCAAAAAAATTGATTGGAACGCATCTAGTTAACTAGCTAAGGAAAGGGAAACAATCCAATAGGAGATGATTGTAAACAAATTAAATTTTGGTTGGATCTAAGTCCCAAGATTATAAAGAAATTTTAGAAACTGTTATGTTGTCAATGGACAAAATTTACAAGTAGTTGCTGAGTGATTGATGGCTTATTATGAGTAATAAGTCTAGCCTATGGCCTATTTCTTCAGTTTTGCCAAGATTTGGGGTATACTATATCGTTCATTGTGTTTCCTTTTTGATTGAGGATTTCACGCACACACCTACAGCACCATCCACTGTTTCCATGTTGAGGGGTGTTGAATTTCGTGGTTAATACTTAACTAAGGATGTAGAGATTTTCCCATTTCCTTTATTTTTTTTTTATGGGATCTAGTTATGTATAATTGGAAGGTAGAAAATGTTCAAGGAACCTTTTTCTTTAGTGTTTCTAACTAGTAGAAGCTTAGTGAATATCGCCAATCAAACCATATAAGTCATTCGACTTGTCTTTACCCTAACTATTTGCTCATCATAAACACATAGTAACTACACTGTCTAAAGAGAATAAAAAGTGAAGATTTGCAAATTTTGCATATGGAAAATAGAACTGGACAGAGTTAATTACTAAATGATAGTTGAAGGTCAACCAAATCAAATTTTATGGTTATAATATGTTGTAGTTGTGTTTTGAACTAATGTCAAAATAGGACATTTAGAGAGAGATTTTGTTGTGAAAAGTAATATTGTTTGAATAATTAAATTTTTTTGAAATAGTTTTAAGAAATATTCTCAAGAAAAAAAACTATAGATTTTTCCCTCAAAAATGACAATCCAAACAAGTTGCAACAATATACTTGCATATAAAAATTGTGATAAAAAAGAGTATTGTTATAAAATTAAACAGAATAATAAGTACATTCTTACACACAAGGGCTAAGAAAAAAGGAAAGAAAAATCGAAGGAAGGCCAATCTTGACCTCTAATTTGACTGCTTTGCTGTTGATGGATTTGCTTATACTGAAATGAATGTGAACTGAAAAATCGAAGGAAGGCCAATCTTGACCTCTGATTTGACTGCTTTGCTTATATTGAAATGAATGTGAACTGATCCTATTCATCCTCTAACAAAGCTTTTTGTTAAAGAAATTTCAAAAAAAAAAAAAAGCAAGAAAGAAAGATAGAAGAAACGGAATTCGATCCCACTCAGATAAAACAACAATTGGAGATAAGACATTTATTGTTCAAAAATTTTCAAATGCAATGGGGACTGGCTCAACTTGATCCGAGTGCAAATGCAACTGCATCCTACCCAACCATCAAAGCAATTATTGTCCATATGAAATTGAGACAGTATCAAAAGTATCCCTTCTGGTTCCAGTCTAGACGAAATCAATTACTGCTAAAGACTTCATTCCCATACATCCATGTATATAGGATGCGACCCCTCAAGAGACTGTTAAGTTGACTTTGAGTCATACTTGAATTTGGCTCTTTCCAAACTTCAACACCAGTCCAAAACACACTCTTTTGGTACTGCCTAAACCCTATACGCACATGCCTGCATGTGAGACCACGCTTAGATAAATCTCCATCTACGTACCTCTTCATCTTCATCATCCTACTGCTACATATGTAGTAGTGTGTGACTGTGTGTGAGGTGATGTCCATGTGTCTTGGTTTTTTTAGACAAGGGTTTTTCAAGATTGAGAAGGGGTTGAAGTTGAACACCAATCTAGTGTTAGAATATATATTGGAAGTTGGCCTACAAACAAGCTGGTAGACAGCTTAAAAGGGTACAAGTGTTTAAATCATAAACAATGCCAAAAACTTTCTAGCTTTTGATTAGTCTTGCTAGCTGTTCAAAAGACAGACAAAGATTGGTTCATCCTTGGTCTATGCTTTTATTATCTCTTTTCATGGACCCGCAGCAATTAGACATGCTTTCTTCCCCCATATTTTGCATCAAAAAATGCCACAAATTTGGTGGACAAAACTTTCACTTTCAAGGAACTCCTTAGTCCATCTAATCATATAACCTAAAATTTTTATTCATGCGCCCATCAGTTCCAAGATCAATTTAGACACATGCATTCAACTGAAAAGGAGCATTGATGGAAATCATAATATATATTATATCCCAACAGAACAGCGGCCAAGCCATCTTTTATCCAAGAAAAAAAGGTTGAAGCATCCATTGCGTCTGTAATACATGTGTGTGTGTGTGATAACACTATAGTATACTTGGTGTTTCAGACACAGGTGCATGCACGTACTGCAGTAAAGTGTTTGCAGAGTTCTCATTACTCATAGTGAGGCCCATGATCAGGAAATATCTTATATAGTTTCTGTATTTCGCTCTTAAAATACACGGGCAGTATATACACTATTATGGTTGGATGCATGATATATATAGTAAAATTTGAATTTTAAATTTAAATTCGGATGAGTTGTGATACATCCAATGGTGATAGCGTACACACTATCAGTGTACAAAAAATTAATCCTTAAAAAAAAAAATCAATGCTATGTGGCTAATTAAGCTAGCCTAACTACATGCATTTGCCAAGTTTTACAGTGGCTCTCTTTTGAACTTTATTGCAATGCAACCATTCTCAATATATCTCTGTCTCAACTTCTTCCGGCGGCCGGTGAAAGTTGCCATATCAACTCACACATCAGAAATATAAAGCTATTCATGATCTAATAACATATGAATGTTAGTTTACATGAACAGGAATGGATATACATACACTAGTACAAGGCCTGTCAAAATTGTACATGTTTTGAATGCATGCAGCTGAGTGAATGGCCATCTCATTTGGTCTAAAGATGATTGATCGATCCCTCATCACTGAAGGGACTCTGGTCCTAAAATCCAAAAGGGCTTCCATTAATAACACATGAGAATTTTTTGTTTTTTTTTTTTTGCTCACTGTTGATGTTTCTGCTTCTTTCAACTCTTGGCATGTGGGTAAGTATATGTATATATTTTAAGCAGCTGAACATGGCAGCATACAGTAGTATACTGTTGTTTTTAATC
Organism: Gardenia jasminoides; assembly: GCA_013103745.1. Lineage (NCBI taxonomy): Eukaryota > Viridiplantae > Streptophyta > Magnoliopsida > Gentianales > Rubiaceae > Gardenia > Gardenia jasminoides. Next base: position 55,669,648 of record CM023103.1, read on the forward strand.
CCATTAGCCTTATCTTTTAGGCACTTTCCTTGAAAGTGGCTCTAGAAATAACAATTGATTTGTCCTGTTAATTACCTCAAAAGCACCAACGGAACCTAATCCTATCTAATCACTCCGAAGTAAAGATGAAATGACAAAAGATTTTATTCAAGTAAAAGTATTTGACAGATTAAAAAAAAAAAGCAAATCATTAAATTTACAATTATACACACACACACACATTTTATGTATGTATGCATATTGCTAATAAACGACCACCTTCCGTATGTAAAATCCCTCAATATGACTATTACTTTTTAAATAATAATCAATTTAAATAGATCCAATCTATATCTATCTTACATAGCTATATACGTATACTTAATATAGAGCATAAGCTAAGTATAAGCACCTTTTAGTATTAAATTTGTCTCTTTATAGCATGCCAAAAACACCCCCACTTGCCTTCTTTTTCTCCTACCGACTACCCTCTTCTCTCACAATGAAATTCTATAAAAATAAATGTAACTAATTTCCTCCAAAATTAGTTTTAAACTTGCTACAAATACAGCTATCCATGAGCATTGTAACTATCAAGCCAACTATAGTATCATAGACCAAAAAAAAAAAGTTTTCTTTCTTTTGTTTTTTGAGAAGTCATAGAAAGAATAGTTAAAAGATAAAAATGTTTTTTAATAGTAAAAAAAAGTTTTTTTATAAAAATAATTTATGTCTGCATTGATATATGTGTATAGGGTCGAACATTTCGTTGGGTAGTTATCACTTGCAGGGCTAGTTTCCAGCCCAAACCAGACCGAAGACCCAATATTTACAACATCGAGGCCCAATGGCATGACTTCTGGTTTGCTGTGAACAGGCTGTACTCCCCCAATCAGCCAGTCCCATCAAGATTGACCTTCAATTTAGCTAATTCTGTTAAGAATATTGGAATATATTAGTCCCAAAAAAAAAAAAATCAAAATCTTCCCCTAATATTAAAATTGAAAAAAATAAAATTATCCAGCCATAAATATCACTTTTTAGCGTGAGAAAACAGACAAACAAACCAATTATTAGTCTCCCTAGGGAGTGAGAGAGAGAGATGCATTACATCTGTTCCCCTTTCCCAGGTTTCTGAAAGATCGCCTGGTTCCCTCCTCTGTTTTGTTTCAATCGTTCTCTGATCATCAGCAAAAAGGTAAATACAACCTAAGATTGAGATGTTCTGGGGAATTTCTTTTGCTTATTATTTGGAATATCTGTTTTTTTCTTGTCCTTGTCTTGGAATTATCCTTGTATGTGTACCCTTACAAACCTTATATACATATAACAACCCTTTGCTCTGCTTCCTATGTTTTTTGTCCTCTGCTTTCTCTTGTCTGGGTTTCCATACTTACTTTCTGATCTAAGAGGTTTTGGGTGTTTTTGGCTTCTGGGTTTGCTTTGTTTTGGTCAATTACATTTATAGAACTGTAGGAGTTGGGTAAGTGGGTGATGGCTCGATTGATTCTGCCTTGCAAGAGTTCAACTTTGTCGAGGACTTGTCTCTTGGGTTTGATATCGTCTACTCCTGTGATTACTCAATCCCTTTTGGCTCATCATGCTTTTGCTTTTGTTCTTTCCGACTTTTTTTTTGGCTCATTTTCAAGGCAATTTAGTGAAAAGTGAAGAACTTTGAGCGTAAAAATTCCATTTCTGCATTGCTTTTAAATCACTTTTTTTTTTGGCCTTCGAAGTTTCATAACTCTGTGTGTATGTTATTGGCTTTCACAAATTTATTTCCTTTGCAATTCTTGAACTTTATTCTCGTGGAGTAAATCTCCTGCGTCGCATTGCATTTGCTTTTCACAATGTTTATCTCTGCGTTTTGGAAGTTAATGCATGGCTTAGCTGTATCCACTAGTCAGTGAGCTTCTGTGCTCTAACATATTGCAGTTCCAGGCGACTCATCGTGTTGCTTGTAGGCATTCTTTGAATAATATCTTAAAGCATAGGCAGCTTTTAGGTTTTGAGGTATGTTTTTCTACTTTTTGTCTTTGCTAGCTGTTACATGTATCCTCCACTAAAGTTATGGGAATCTTGATCCTAGTTTTCTGATAGCTTTAATTTGTGATACACTAGGCTACTCGTCAGAGGAATTATAGGGTTCCATCCTATACATTATCTGTAAGCAGTTACAGTTCGTATCTCATTTTCTGAGCACTAATGCTGACAGTTATATTTTGTGGTCCTCTATATTCAATAATTATGTGCTTTTAATCTCCCTGTAGGGTGCTAAGAAATTCAACCAGAGGTTAATTTGCTCAGTCGCGACAGAACCATTGCCGAAGCAAGTTGAGGAGCCTACTATGGAAGCACCAAAAGAAATTTTCCTCAAGGATTACAAGCAACCTGACTACTATTTTGATACGGTAAATTTATAGATTTGTGAAGCCTAGGTCATAATATGCTCTGAAAGTTTGAATTAATGGAATTAATTCTCAGGTGGATTTGAACTTTTCCCTGGGAGAGGAGAAAACAATTGTATCTTCCAAAATAAGTGTCTACCCCAGAGTTGAAGGTGATCCTTTTCATCTGTTGGACAACAGCAAATGCATCCATCTATGGATGTTTTTTCCCTGCAGACTACAGAAGAATTGACTTTTAATTTTGGTGGTATATGTATCATGTAGAGCAAAAGCAGCACCTGTTTCCTCTGAGTTCTGTCCGGAATTTAATTATGAAGCTCTTGTAGATATGGTTTTTGTTGACTTTGTGAATTCTATAAGCAGGTGGTTCTTCCCCATTGGTCTTAGATGGAAGAGATCTCAAGTTGATTTCAGTAATTGTAGATGGCAAGGCTTTGAAGGTCTGCATTGGCATCCTAGACTTTACTGATTGACATGTTTCTTGCTGAAGTTGGCATATTTTGCTGGTTAACAGTTAGTTGTTCTTTCTTTTTATGGAATTTTTGTACGTTTTGAGTACGTTCTTTTTTTTTGGCACATAAGGTCTGAAACAGATCTCTTAGAATAAGATGAACATTGGCCATTGAAACATGTAATAATGCTTTTGAACTTGCTTTCTGATTAAGCAATTAATGAGTTTCAGGAGGAAGAATATTGCTTGAACCCTCGCCACCTGACTCTTGTATCACCTCCCAGTGGCAGATTCACATTGGAAATCGTTACTGAAATACTTCCACAGAAGAACACTTCCCTTGAGGTCAAAACAATTCTCCCTCATGTTACATTTGTAGAATAGTATTCTTGTGTCACTGTGCATACCTAATGTATTCTTATGTGCACTCTTCATTTATCTCATCATGTCTGATCCTGGTGATTTTTTATATAGGGGCTGTATAAATCATCTAGTAACTTTTGCACACAATGTGAAGCTGAAGGTTTCCGAAAAATTACATTCTATCAGGTAATGTATGTTTTTTGGCAGCACTTTAACTTTGCATTATACTATCTCTGGGCTTCTACTGCTGATTTTGCTTTCTGTTTTAGGATCGTCCTGATATAATGGCAAAGTACACTTGTCGTATTGAAGCTGACAAGTCCCTATACCCTGTTTTGTTGTCTAATGGAAATCTCATTGAGCAAGGAGACCTAGAGGTATAATTCTTCAATAGCAGGAACCTGTTAGGATGGAATATTATTTGAAAAGGTTTTTCAGAATAATACTATAGCACTTTTTGTGATGTGATGTATTTGTGATAAAGAGGTGATTGGAAAATGTGTTTATAAGACAGCCAAAGCAAATTTTCTAGCAAGTGGAGTTGTTGGAAGGTTAAGCATTGTTGTTATTGCTGCAGGAAGGCAGGCATTATGTTCTATGGGAGGATCCCTTTAAGAAACCGTGTTATCTCTTTGCACTGGTTGCTGGACAGTTGGAGAGTAGAGATGATACTTTTATTACTCGATCAGGGCGCAAGGTCTTACTCAGAATCTGGACTCCAGTGCAGGATCTGCCTAAGACAGCCCATGCCATGTATTCTCTGAAAGCTGCTATGAAATGGGATGAAGATGTAAGATCTCCTTCTGGATGGTTTTTCTGATGTTTTCATTTGACCTAAATGGTTCAAGTACTACTAACTCTTCCATCTTTGCTTTTTTAAAGGTCTTTGGGCTTGAGTATGACCTGGATCTTTTCAACATTGTTGCTGTTCCAGATTTTAACATGTTAGTTGATCTTCCTTTGATTTTACAGAATTTTTATTACATATCTATCCTCAATTCATTGACAGCTGGTTTTGCCTTTTTTTCCTTAGGGGTGCCATGGAAAATAAGAGTTTGAATGTAAGCTTCCTGAATTTCCGTCACTTTTTGAATGGGAGGCTGTTTGCTGAACTTTTTATGAGTTCTATCTTCTGGAGATAGGCTCTGATTATTTTTTCCCCTCCTTGCAGATTTTCAATTCCAAGCTTGTCTTGGCATCTCCAGAGACTGCAACTGATGGTGACTATGCTGCAATTTTGGGTGTGATTGGGCATGAGGTATCTGATCATTAGTTCTTTGAAGTGGTGAGTTCTTCATAGTTTCGAAGTACTAGATTTTTGATTGGTGTCGTTCTTGTTGCAGTATTTTCACAACTGGACAGGCAATAGGTAAGCCTATTTCTCCACATTCTACTTGACAATTTTTTATTGGTTGTTGTATAAGTACTTTTACTCATATTCTTGGATGTCAGGGCTTGTTATTTAATTGATTAGTGTTGTACTAAAATTTTATGCAACTCGAACTTAATTTTTGAAAACACTAATATGGACGTCCGCTTTTGTGTTAATTGCAGAGTGACATGTCGTGACTGGTTCCAGCTTAGTTTGAAAGAAGGGCTCACTGTCTTCCGTGATCAGGTTGGGGCATACTTCTTTTTTCTAGAGGCTGTAGTTATCATAAACATTTACTTTTAGCTTAGCTCCTGAAGGTGGATGCCAATGGACAGGAATTTTCATCTGATATGGGCAGCCGTACTGTGAAGAGAATAGCTGATGTTTCGAAGCTTCGAATTTATCAATATCCTCAGGTTTATGAAGTTGTCTTTGTTGCCTATGACATCACTAGCAGATCTTAATTTTCTAAATCTTGGGCTCAGTTCATCATGAACCATTGCCTGGATGGGAGAAAATCATGTTATTCCAAATAGATCATGGTTCAGCTTGTTGTGACTAACCATTATTTGTCATAATCATCTAGGATGCTGGTCCCATGGCTCATCCCGTTCGACCTCACTCTTATATAAAGGTCTTGATTCTCCTCTCCCATCTGATAGTCACTCTCATGGATAGAGTTTGTTCTAAGCTTTTACATCAATAGTTTTGTCTGTCTTTGCTCAGATTTCTTTTTTCCTCCTTGACAGATGGACAACTTTTATACAGGCAAGCTCTTGTTTGAATATTGGCTTCAGATATGTCTTAGCAATTTGAACATTGAAACTTGCCTCTGACTTGAATACACAATGTTTTGGCTATCACATCTCCTGATATGGTGTAAATGATGGCTGATTTTCAACTTGCAGTAACGGTAAGGCATAGCATTTGCATCATTTTATTTCTCTCCTCTGCACTGTGTGGACTTCTGCGACTGATTTTTCATCTGTTCATTTTTGTTTAAATCCTTTGCAGGTGTATGAAAAGGTCTCTCTCTCTCTCTCTCTCTCTCTTTCCCTCTCACCCTCCTCCCTCTTTCCCTCTCTCTCTTCATCTCTCTCTGTCTCTCTATGTATATGCTGGATATTACTTGTCTCGGCTTTGGTTCATGTTGCAATCCTGTTGATCAGGGAGCTGAAGTTGTGAGGATGTACAAAACTCTTCTAGGGAAGGAAGGATTTAGAAAAGTAAGAACGTATTTAAGCTTGACTACCTATATTTGATTAACTTGAGCTGCTTACTACAGTTCAGCATCATGCTTTGAAAACTTGTTACTGCTCGCACAGGGAATGGATCTCTACTTCAAGAGGCATGATGGTCAAGCTGTTACTTGTGAAGATTTTTTTGCAGCCATGAGAGATGCAAATGGTGCTGATTTTTCCAACTTTTTGTTGTGGTAAGTCATAAAGTTGCCCCATCCAAAAATTTTACCGAAAAAATTATCTGCATTCTGTTATGTTTTTGGGTGCTTGAGTCTTTACAAAGAAGAAAATGCAGGTACGCTCAAGCTGGAACTCCTTCTTTGAAGGTTGCCACTGCATACAATCCTGAATTGCGCACTTATTCTTTGAAGTTTAGGTATAACTCCTAGAGAGGCTGATTTATAGTGATGACCGTCAAACTTCTGCTAAATTAGCTAACTTTGTCATAATAACGTGGATGCGTTTTGTATTTTCCAGCCAAGAGGTTCCCCCAACCCCAGGGCAGCCAGTGAAAGAGCCTATGTTTATTCCTGTTACCATAGGCCTGCTTGACTCGACTGGCAAGGACATAGCTCTGTCTTCTGTGTATCATGATGGGAAGTTGGAGCAACTTGGTAGCAATAGTCAATCAGTCTATACTACCATCCTTAGAGTAACAAAGGTCAGATTGAAATTCTAATGTTGATTCACTTCTGTTCTGTGTTGTCTCCATTGAACTGCCTTTTCTTTGTTATGTAAAGATTCAGTTTTAAAAGCTCAAATTTAGAGGATTCAGTTGGATCTTGTCATTTTGTTGAGGAAATGAGAAATAAAGATGCTTGATTTTCTTGCATAACATTATTAAATAAGCGATATCCATGGACAGCACCAGATTTAGTCAAAAATAAACTTGGTTCTTAACGTTCATCCTTTTCCGAGAACCAAATTACTGCTGAATATTGCCATATAAAATTGTATTTATGCCAGTAGTAAAGAGTCTGCTATTACAAGAAAACATATCTATAGTTTTTCTTTATACATATGACACAAATTTTAGATCTGTTTGTGAAGTGTAATACATAAGCCTAACTTGCACAATGAACTTGTGTAAGGAAGAGTAATGCTTGTGGCTGCATTTAATTTGTCAACCTAGGGCTACAGAGAACTGTCCATTATATAGGCATAACTAATTTAGGTTTTAATGCATGTTGAGATGGTTGAAAGAAAAGGTATTCATGATGTACATTTTTTGTTCCTATTGAGCAGAAAGAAGAAGAATTTATTTTCAATGATATATCTGAGCGGCCAATTCCATCCTTGTTACGAGGTTTTAGTGCTCCTGTGTGGCTTCACTCTGACCTAACTGATAGTGATCTATTTTTCCTCCTTGCTCATGATTCGGATGAGTTCAACCGGTATGTAGACATGAAACTCATCAGCATTTATTTCAATCCAGTCTATTAGCCAATTAAGCAAAGAGTTTGAGAAACATCTTTAAAAGATATTTTGTTTCTGTACATTAGTTGGGAAGCTGGGCAGGTCTTGGCTAGGAAGCTTATGCTTAGCCTGGTGGGTGATTTCCAAGAGAACAAGCCCTTGGTTCTGAACCCACAATTTGTACAAGGACTCAGAAGTATACTTTCTGATGCAAGCCGGGACAAGGTGTGGTGTTTGTGTGCATCTTGAAATTCCACTCATTTGTAGGAATAATAAATGAGAATAGATTTCATTTAATGTCCGTAATATTCAGGAGTTTATATCAAAGGCAATAACTCTGCCTGGAGAAGGAGAGATTATGGACCTGATGGAAGTTGCTGACCCAGATGCTGTTCATGCTGTTCGAAATTTCATCAGAAAGGAGCTTGCTTCTGCATTAAAAGAAGAGTTCCTCAGCACTGTATGGATTTCTAAGCTAGTCGAAAAGTGTTGAGTCTTTTTTCCATTGTGGTCTTTGATTCATTTCTCATTTGGCTTGGGTGCTTTTTCAGGTGAAAAATAATCGCAGCTCAGAACCATATGAGTTTAACCATCCCAGTATGGCTAGGCGTGCCCTCAAAAATACTGCCCTTGGTGTGTTAGTTGGCCTTTTTATTTCTTGTAGTTTCCTATGGTTCATCTGGATTATATTGTTTCTAGAACTTTGTTTAGCTAATTGCATTTATTTCCTTTCCTGACAGCATATCTTGGGTCTCTCAATGATCCAGAAGTTACTGAGCTTGTACTAAATGAATATAGGACTGCTGCCAATATGACGGAGCAGTTTGCAGCTCTTGTTGCTATTGAACAGAAGCCAGGTGAAATTCGTGATCAAGTTTTGGCTGATTTCTACAACAAATGGCAGCATGACTTTTTGGTATGCCTTCATTGTTTCTTCTTTAATAAGTTTCTGTTTTCTGTAGGAGTTTCTTCATGTCTCCAATTAAGAATCTTGTTGGTTTCAACTTCTTAATTATGCCGTGTATCATTTTGGACAAAAGAAACTTGTATTTTGTATATTATTATGGTGGGGAAATAAGAAGAGTGAACACTAAATTTGGATGGATTATTAAAAGAAGAAATAGCAATGGGCTAATTACTTTACCTCCTTGAGCTTTGGGGACAGTTCAAATTACCACGCTCAACCTTAAAAATGTAAGTTCCCCATGAAGAATAGTCAACCGTGGAACCAAAACAATAAAAGAAGAAAAACTGAGTGCTATGACAACATTACCCTTTTGTTGCTACCCTTTTATTGCTGAAAAAAGTGAAGTTTGATTTACTCTATTTTCCTCCTCTGAGTTTAAAAGTAGGGCATGTTAGCCTTTTTAACAATTTTGGTCATGTAATATTTGACTAATTTGACAACCAAAAAAGGAAAATAATATTATTCTAACAGTTTACATAAACTAAAATTTTAAAAATCTATTGTCTAAAAATAAGAAGCTTATGATTACCGTATGTTTTCAAAATTTTGCTACTGTATTTATTGTTAGTACTGTGTTATTTGTCCTTATTGCTTGACTTAATAAATTGAACCAAGTATATAAAAAAATGAACATTGATTTTTACAGGATAAATTTTAAGGATAATAAATTAAATGTAAACTTTTTTTGCTTTTATCAATTTGATATTTTTGTATGGTAGATACTCTAGAGAAAACATTATCTTTAGCAATGAAAGGGTAAAAAATGTTATCTTTTAGCAATAAAAGGGAAAATTTTATCTCATAAATAAGATTTCTAGCTTTGACTACCCCTGAAGTTCGGGGGCAAAGTGTAATTAACCCAACAATGATTTACTTAACCAGTAATATCCTGGTATCCTAGTTAACTGGAGAAATTGGCCTTGCACAGCACTCTTTTTACTCCGAGAGGTTTTGATAGGTGAAATTTGGCATATTGTGAATTGATCTTGTATAATAAAGAGAGTTGCTACTCTATAAGAAGAATAGGGAGAATGAAATCCTTTTCAGGTTCTTTTGAACTTTGTTCTTATGTATTTTTCTCCAGGTGGTGAGCATGTGGTTTGCGCTTCAAGCCGCATCAGATATTCCTGGGAATGTTGAAAATGTCAAAAAACTTGTAGAGCATCCTGCCTTTGATTTGCGCAATCCAAACAAGGTTTATTATATACTTTATGTCTAATTTCACTTGGCAAATTTCCATCATTTTGGTGCTCAATCTTGATATGTTTTGCAGGTATATTCATTAATTGGAGGATTTTGTCGATCACGTGTCAACTTCCATGCAAAAGACGGATCAGGCTACAAATTCCTGGGAGAAATTGTACTACAGCTTGACAAATTGAATCCTCAGGTTTATTCGAGAATTTTCTTCAAACCTATACTACTATCAATTTGGTCATTTTAATCTCATGCAAATATTTCCCCGTGAATTGCAGGTGGCTTCTCGAACGGTGTCAGCCTTCTCTAGGTGGAAGCGTTTTGATGAAACTAGACAAAATCTTGCCAAGGTAACAACTCAAATTTGACATTTTGTCTGGACCTGATGGCATATGGTATTTTACTGTCAGTTACTCAATACTGCTGTTGAAAATATACTTTCTTTTCCCCGTGAAAAGCAGTTACTTTTACTGAAATAGTTAACATCATCATCAGCTTTCTTCTTGGCTAGTAAAAAAGCGTTGAGAAACACCTGTGGATCTTGCAGGCACAGCTCGAGATGATCTTGTCCTCCAATGAGCTTTCAGAGAATGTGTATGAGATTGCATCAAAGAGCTTAGCTGCCTAAGTACATCTCGTTTACCAGGTGGTTGAGATTCCATAAGATAGCTTGTTTCACTAAGGATCCTGTTTCAAGGAAAAAAAAGAAAAAATTTACAAGATGCAGAATTGTTGTGGAACTACCATGAAAAGAGGGACATCTCTTGTGGATTTATAAAAATTTTTTGAGACATTACTATAAACAAAGTAAGTATATTATTTTGCAGATCCAGTTTTATACTTGTTTTCTTCTTCCACCTTTGGAGCAAAAATTATCTATGGCAGCTCCCTGTATCCGTTCAAATGAAACAGCTCATCTGCTTGTAATGAGACGTGACAAAAGTCGCAAAAAAACATGCATGAATGTAAGGATGGAAGTCAGGAATGGTTGGACCCCTCCCACTGTTCTTGTACGGTCTTCTCTGTATTCTCATTTGTCGGATCAAATCAAGCAAAGAACCTTTCTTTTGCATTTTTTTATTGTGGGATTGATCCATCCATCCATCCATCAAGATTTTGCCATTCTGGGGAGAGTAGAAAGCATAAGTTCACAACTTATATTTGTTGGGGAGTAGAGTAAATCTGTTTGCTTTCACGAACTCAATTTTTTCCGAGTTGGAACTTCTGTACTAGGATAGAAACAAAACCTCCAGAAAAATGGGTGAAAAGAGGCAAAGAAGAGAGACCTGTAGAGAGAATGTTCCCGGGTTAAGTCAATGCCTGTATATGCATACAATCGAGCAAGATAAACATGAATCTTGCAAAATCTTTTGCTTAGTCTATTGGTCATGACATTCACAAGTCAAGAATGACTTGCAATGAAAAAATGAGATTGGACGTTCCCCCATTTCTTACTTTCTTGAAGTTTTAATTTTGTCGTGGAAAGTCCCAACGATCTTGCGTGGATTCTGATTAACACAAAAGTCTTCATCATGGAGAACGAATTACGCTCAACTTTAAAAAAAATGAGTTCTCAAGACTCCCAAGTCTTAGTGGTGAGGCCGAATTTTATCAGCTCTTTCAAAAGCAGCTGCCTAGGTAGTTTCCTTCGCACAAAAAAAAAAAAAAAGAAAAGAAAATCACGTTTCTATTCAAAAAACAATATGAAAATTGAGACAACAGGGATTAGAAGTTCATTGGCAGGTGCAAGAGTATATAGTGATTAAATATAATTTTTAGGAACTTTAAGAGTCTTTCCAAATTGATGAGTGTGCCAGTATATACCTTTCATGAGTACAAATTTTTGTCCGTTACTTCCATTTAAAATAACACATTTTTATAGAGATTGGCAATGCAACTAATTGACTTTCAATTTTTTGTTTTAAATAACTTTTTTTTTTCAACAACAGTAGTTTTACTATTTTGAGTTGATATCTTAACACCTGCAGTAGTCGTGATCTTATAAAAGAAAAAAGAAATAACTTAGTTATGCGGTCCTATCAAATCAAAGAATTCAAAGCAATTTGACAGAGATATTTTGATAAGGTTAGAATCTAATTCAGTCATAATCTAGAGTTAAGACAACCACATTTTACATGAACAAGTTGAATTGGGAATGCAGAATGTTCCTCGATCGTACCAATCCACACGTCTTTTTCTTCTCTTTTTTCCTTTTGGTCTATAAGGACATTATTGAACGACAGAAAGCTAAATTCACCAACTCAAATTCCATCCCCGCTGTGGAAGGCTGGAAAAGATGCAGAATGAAAACACACCATGTCTTCTTCTAGTGGGTTGATCCAGTCAACAAAGAGGACTCCTTCTCATCCTTGTTTCATCTCTATATAAGTTTACAGCTCTGCATTAGTTGTGGCAAATCATAATTTATAGACTAGATTAATGGATATTGGTGCAAGTGGAAGGACCTTGCAACCTTAACTATGAGGTCTCGGGTTCAAAACCCATATGAATGGAAAAAATATAGTTGGGAGATCTTCCCCCAACAAAGGAGCTCGACACGGTTCAAACAAGATTAGTTGCACTATACAAACACATGTGATTTATGCTAAAAAAATAATTTATAGACTACACTTTTTAAGCCTACACTTTCGTCACACACAAAAAAAAAAAAAAATTTCCTCATGCCAAAAAAAAAAAAAGAAAACTTGATGACAACATTCGAAAAGAACGATACCTGAGGTCCAATTTCACTCAAATATGTATGTATAAGAGAAGAAGCCCTAAATTTATTGCAAGTGTTTAAAGCCTAAGCCACAAAAAATCTGTCCTACCAAAAAGTATAGAGCAATTTGCCAACCTTCTTGTTTCGTTAGGAAATTGATGATTTTGGACCCCTCATATTTTCAGCTGTCCTTTTAATCTCTCTCTCTCTCTCTCTCTCTCTCTCTCCTTTTTTTTGGGGGGGTTTTAGGCTTTTGGCTTTCATTTTTAATATTTAATGACGTGTAGTCGCACAAGGCAGCACCCCCTTGTCTGTGTCAGATCCAATCCCATTAGATCTGAGATAAGTACGTCAGATACACCGCCAACTTTTCCATCGTAGCATTTTCTTCACCGTTTCTTTTCCGTCACTGTTACCTCAAGCCAATGTGTAGTCGACGATCGGTAGCTAAACCCGTGTCATGTTTTGGTACAGAGCACTTCTTCAGAACTGAGGTCTTCGTGGTGTTGGTGGCAATTGCACAGTGTAATTAAGTGTTCATATTGTCGGCTCAATTTAGATGGTTCACTTCAAGATTTTAAAATGAAGCAAATTTAAACACGTTTGAGAATCCAATTCAGCATTTAAATTTAATGTACTCATATCTTAACATGTTCACACGCGTTTGATAACAAAAAATATAACATCAGAATTAATTAAGTGGTATTGAATATTCCATACAAAACTTGCTTTAGAAAATAAATGATAAACTATTCACTTATCGCTTAATACAATATATACTCAAATTCATCGGTTTAATACTTAACAATTCAGTACATTAGTGGATTTAGATTTTCAACAGTTTTCAAGCTTTAGTTCTCCTCAATTTGATTTGATTCGGGCCATTAATTGTACCTTGTAGTTAATTACTTTTGTAACCGCACAAACCCTGAATCTTACAATAAATCAAGAAATTAACATAAAAAGTACTTTATATATGTGTGTGTGTGTGGATGTATATAAGTATGAATGTATACATGTACACACACAAAGCTTTGTTGGTTATATAGCTAGTACTACAAAGTCTAGCGGACGAGGTAATAAGTAATAATAAAGTGCAGCCAATTATGCAGCGAAAAAGTGTTTCTAATTTGCAGTCGGACCATGTTTGGGTGGAGCCTCTCCCAAACGCTGGAGCTGCTGCTTTACTTTGCCTCGTACTAACTACAGCTACTATCATTGGCCCTTTTAACTTTCATGTGAATGCTAATCATAAAGCAAATCTTTACCAACACACCTGGGATGGAGTATGGGCTGCGGGGCTGAAGCAAGAGACATGCGTTAAAGTGAAAAGATGAGAAAATGCTTACTGCTGCTGCTGCTGCTACTACTACAACTATTATGGCTTTAAAAGAAAAGGTTTCTTTTTCACAAAAGACACGACGGATATGTTCCCTCTCTTTTGTTCCTTGCCATTGACACGAATGGATATGTTATATGGTTTCCGTCGTAAGCAAATCCTAGGTTATCCAACACCCCCACTTTGCATTGTCGTGCGAGTGAGTTTAGTGTTGGAATGCAGTTAAAGATGGTCATCAAATTGTTTGGATTGCTATTTTCTACTAGAAAAGATTTTTTCACTTTACATATATACATATTTCAATCGTCTTTTTATATTACATACATCAAATTGATAGTATCTTTTTTTTTTTTTTTTTTTGTAAAACTTTTGAAAATAGCAATTCGGACACCCTAAATTTTCTCATACATTTTACCGAGAGGATTTTTGTGGAAGTTTACAGAATTCACGATTGTGTTTTACTATGAATTTCTATTATAACTAGAAAAAAATAGGTTTAGGTTATTACCGTTTTAATGTTTTGGAGTTGTAAAATCTATTATGATAGAGGTTGGCACTTGCTAACAAGTTTAATAAAGCATGCAAGCTATAACACGCATCTAATGTGTTACTGAACTAGACATAACCATATGGGAAAATAAAAAATCATGTTAATTATTTTTGTCCCGTGAACAGAATCAAAAGAAGAATCATGTACGGTATCTCGGACTCTTAATACAGTAAAAGCACATTATACTTATACAGTGATCATTTATACACTGCGAACCAACAAATCCTGCATAGTAGAAGTTGAAGGTCGAAAAACTGTATGAGTGATATGTGTTGAAATTTCTAGTTTTAACAAAATTTAAGCCACATTCCGCCACATTTTTTGTGAATAGATGATGGAATTCACAAAGCATATATTTTGAAATAAACATGAAATGAAAATATGTTTGGATTCTTTCATAGTTCGTGGGTGAAGGTAATATTTTTATATATGATAAAGAGAATTTTTTTTATTAATGAATAACTGCAATAGTCCATCTACAAAAGGGATAATAAAAAACGGCATTACTAAACAATAGATACTGATATATATATGAATATCTAAAATCAAGAAAGTGAGTTATTTGTTAGTTTGTTTTTATGACTTAAATCGTACACCCGTACGCTTGGTATAGAATCTTTCTAATTGAAATATTAGCTAACAAAAATTTATGTATGCATTAGCGACAATAATCACAGGAAAGTTCAACTGACTCTTATATTTCAAACATAGGTATGAAATTAGCACCACCGTAACTGATACTCAGAGTCCGAAACCTCCAAGATATCCTATCATGCACTCCTTTCAATTACTATCTCATCATTGATTTGATCATACAAATCCCAGTCTCATTATAATTAACGCCATCAAATTTACCAAAGTAAGAAAAGGAAAAAGTGGTAATCATGAAGATCCTCTACTTTAACATTTCTAAGTGGAAAAGGAATAAAAAAGAAAGAAAGACAGACAGGGAGAGAAACCGGGGGGGTGGATACTGAAAGGAGAGCCATTCGTGCAAGTTAGTTTATAGTGGCGGGTAAAGGGGGAGAATTTCCTGGGTGGGTCCCCAGAGGGAAAAAAATTTAGGGAGGCCGGGGGGAACGGGGGCAGGGGCCAGGGGTCCGGGATTTTAGAGCACGAAACCCATTTCGAAGTGGATGCCCACACGTGCGCACATTTGACAAACCAACCTACGAGGCTTTCTCGGTAAAAGCCTCGCATCGCCATCGCAATTCGCATCTACTACTAATCTAATAGTAATACTACCTTTTTTTTTTACTGCCAATAAACAATTGCTTTATAATGGTCCACAAATTACGCCCATGGACCAAACTACCCCATCTTCATCCCCCTCTTCCTCTTCTTCTTCTTCATCTTCATGGATTGTCAAATTCTTTGAAAAATGGGTCTAAACTCTAAACCATTTCAGTCTTTTTCCTTGAGCAGGAGATCTTTGTAATTGGAAAGTTTCTCTTGTTTGTCTAGTAGTATGGTTGGAGAAAAACATGGTGCAAAAAAGGATAAATGGAAAAAATGGTTAGGTGAGCTACAAGTAGATGGAATTATGACTATATTTAGAAAATTGAAAAAATCTAAGACTTGCTATATGTCATCATACTTATAGGGTTGTATCTCATACACAACTATCTAGCTTTTTATGGAGTAGGATTATAATTATTCTAATTTATTAAATTAGTTGAGGAGTTAATAAATTCAATAATTAATTTAGTGCCCTTTTTTTTCCTTTTACTAAACAATTAGATTTACTCAATTATCTATACCTAGAAAGCTTGACAAAATTCACCAAGATTTACCATTTTACTACTACTAGCATAGTTTATTTGAGCCTACCATTTCAAATTCAACCAAACACACCATTTCCCATACTTTGTCACATGAATTTACACACACAAACTAATGCATCTCCAATCCCAATAAATTCACATACCTAAATCCTCATGTATTGCAATAAAAGAGAAAATTCCAATTTGGTGTGAACCTTGACACCAATATGGCAAGAGCCATTGAATGCCTCGTGTAAAACTCAGGTGCGCCCCATTAAAACCTCCTTCCCCTCCAAGGCCATTCTCGTCATTTCATCCCCTTCCCTCAATTACAAAAATTTAACCCCCTATAAGAATTCGAAACCTTGGCCCCCTGCGCCAATAACAAAATCATAATTACGAAGAAATCAATTACCGAGTCATTGCCGTGTTTGACCTCCAAAGCTTCTTCAGTTACAATCCATACATACACACAAGTGTATGTATAGGTAGAGAGAGAAAGACAGAAAATATTTAATTGCGTAAATATATATATATATGTGATGTGCTGCATTCTTCTGCTACCATCATTTGTAGCTGTTTAATCTTGCCTAGTTTTTGAAAAGTTCTGATCTTTTTGTCTATTTTTAATATTTGGAGAGAACGCTTGATTAGATTTGATCAGTGAATTTGAGCTGATATTTCTTCCAACTGAATTGGAGTGAAGAAATGCGACGAGTGAACGGAATAGGAGGAGAGAGGGGAGCCGGAGGAGCAGGAGGAGGCGGCGGAGGAGTTAACAACACTCTCGAGACGATAAACGCAGCTGCAAATGCGATCGCGGCGGCGGAGAATCGTGTGCCGCAAGCTGGTGTTCAGGTATACTAAGAAAAAAAGCAAAGTTTTATTTCTTTTTCGTTTCTGAATTTGCAGCTAAGGTTTGGTTATTTCCGTACTGAATTATTCAGTGTTGTGATATTCTATTGGATACTGTGTGATTCTGTGGTTGAATATTAGTTTGTGGAGTACTTTTGTTGACTTTTTTATTTTTTGGTTGCTCGTTGATGGTTTAGAGTTAAGATCTAGTGATTAAGAGGCTTAATTTTGAATTTTAGTGAATGATTGAATTTTGGGTATTATTTTGTGAATCTTTGATTGCTATTTAATATCTGATTTAAAGTTGATTCTGGTTTTCATTCAGCTTTGTGCCTAAATGTATCAGTTTTTCCTGGTAGCCAATTTCGCATTTGAATTTTGGATGTGGAAATTCTAGTCATGGTGAACAGTTTTTCCGAGTTTGATATGTTAAAAACTGAAGCTTTTCTGTGTGGTTGACAGTATAATTGTTGGAGAAAGTTAAATGACATGTTCTGTTTATGCTGGAAAATTTCAGTTGTGATGCTCCAAGTTAATGACATGTTCTGTATATGCGGGAACATTTCAGTTGTGATGCTACTCCTAAGAGTAGTTATATGAGTACTATAATGCCTTACATCAACTGATTTTGAGTTAATATTAATCTACAAGTCCATCATTTGGGAGCCAATTCATTCTTGAGTTTCTAAAAGCTTAGGAGAACTTTTGATCAGTCTGGCGTCTTCTGCATATTTAGGGAATGAGAAGATATGGAAATTGAGTGGATTACCCTGCTGGTAAGTGAAAGTGAGGTAGATTGTTAATCTTAACTTATGGCTTTTAAACTTTAGAAGTCAACTGTATAAACTTACCATTACTGAACACTAGCTAGATATTGTTTACTCCCCTGTGGAGAAACAAACTCCTAAATTGCGGAATTCATGTTATTGTTGTGGTTGTTTTATTGCACTTTATGGTGTGTAGTGACCAGTAGAGTTAACAACTGAACGTGAAAGACTCTGAAACTAATAAAGCTTAGCTTTGGAGCAGAAGAGCATTGCTGTCCACCCTGCATTTGTACTTGTCAGAGAAGTAGTTTTTTTTAGGACGTAGTTGTCAGAGAAGTTAAAAGGGTTAACTTTGTGCTGATTCTTTTTTCTGTTGTCGCCTACTTGTTAATTGTTCTGTAGCCAACTTCATGAATTAATTTTTTTTCTTTCCTTCACGATACATTTTCTGTTGTGTCATCAACTGCACGCGTGATTGTCCATTCTGTAGGCATTACAGGAGTTATGACAGTTGTTCTGTCTGTGGGAAAAGAGACAAAGCAACCCACCTGAGAGAAAAAAATTACAACTGGTTATATATCCAGCAGAGGTACATCGGGACAGTTAAAACTCTAAGATTGAACTGAACTTTTTCTTGGGAAACATGACTAAGCCATGATAGGAATGACAGTTTAGAAATGGTGAAGAACGCATCCCACGTGAATGATATTTTGAGAGTCATGACACGGAAAATGACGTTGTTGGGTGTTCTCTAATGGAACAGTAAGTACAAGGTTTGCATGTGGTGGTGCTTTGATGGGGCTTTTGCTTATATGCTCCAAAACTATAACTGAATGTCTGAGAGGACCAGAGGAAGTACAATCTTGGTTCTCAAGTCTCAATCCAGTAGGCTGATGTTTGATGACTGTATGTTATGAGATAATAGGATAGATGTCCTCAATGGTTTGTATCAATGAATCATTATTGATTGATGGTTTAAACATGCCCTTGGCTTAGCCATTATGCCTTTATTATGCTCCTCATGTATAGCAGGAGGAGAGAACCATTGTGCTTGGCTGGGCCATATGGTCAGCCACGTGTGATGATATTAACTTCTGTTTGAGAGAAAGAAAAGAGGCGCACAAAGTGTGTTCAAGTCCATGATGTCCCTACAGAATGCCACGGTCACTAAGTGTAATCCCTTTCTTGGCAGCAGCTATAAATAGATTTAAACTTTGGGTCAACAGGGTCTTCAACCATCCCTATTGCCTTTACTCCTACCGAGACAAAATCTTTTATTTTACTAATTTGATGAATTTTTAATTCATGCAAGTTAGTGCATTTTGTGGGATCTCTTTTCTTTCCATTTGAGACAAATTTTAAAGTATATTCCCATTGTAGAAATATTTGAGCGATACTATAAAGTTGTTCTGATGAGCATTTTCTCAATAAAACTTTAGCTGGAAAATGCATGTTATTCTAAAATGGTAGTAATTATCATCTGTCTGTTTAAATGTGCAGACTTATGTGCTATTGAGGGCATCAATTCAGTGCGGCAGCAATAGCACATGGACTTAGTAGAATAATTAATCATTAAGTGTCAAGAATTGTCTACAGCATGTTGGAGCCTGATTTTGTGATTGTTGCCAACTCTAGCAATAAGTTAGCAATTAGTTCTGTATAATTCTCAGTTATTTCTGTTTCTGTGAAAAATGAAATTGATGATTTCATGGCTGTTACTTCATTACTAAGATTTCCGGTTAGGTGTGGATTTTAATTATTAAAGTTGATTGTTCACTCTCATCTTGGAGACATTCTTGACAAGTGCATCATCTTGTTTTATTGATGGCCCTAGAAATTGTTGCTACTGTGTCCGTTCGATTTTAGGATTACAAGGAAAAATTAGACTGCCCTTGATGTTCTATTTTGCCAACTTGATTTTCTCAATTTTTGTTTGAGTGAGTATTAATTTTTACTTTATGGATAGAGGTTCTTTGTTGAACATCGCCTCACTGTCCCATTTAGCTAGCAGCATGAAAATTAAAGCGTGCTAACTTGTTGCTATCAAATGTTCACTTTAGTTGGATGTGCAATTGGCCCTTTTTCACTTGTTCTTGTGGATCTAGCAAAGGACCTCCTGAAGCGTCTGGGATGGAAAGGAACTATAGTTTTTCTTAGAGAAGAAGCTGGTGGATTACAGGACCTCCTGGGCAATTTTGATGTAGCTTCAGAATTTTGATCATTCATTCCTTTGAGCAAATTTTGATTTCAGTTTTGTTTTCCATTATTAAGTTTGCTTTGCCTATGCCTCCTCTTCTCATTGTGCTCTTTAGATTAGTCTACAATACTAGTTGGTTTTAGAGTTATTTGGCCCGAAATTGAGTGCAAAACATTGGTATTTGTAGCTATTCATTTTTGTGCCTGAGTCTCCAGAATTTTGTTTGATGGTTATTGCTGAATATTCAATTTGTTTTGGTTTGCTGTTCGTTTCTGTGCCTGGGTCTCCAGGATCAAGTTTGATGGTTAGTTGCTGGTTACTCAAATTGTTTCACTTTACAAAATCCTTTTTCTCTGTAAAATTCAGAACTGCACATTTTTGCTTTTGGTACGTGCAAAAGAAATTATATTACACTTTGGACAAAAATTAATATTATATCATTGCAATCTCCTGTCACTGCAGAAAAGAAGATGGGCTAGCTGCTGGAGCTTATATTGGTGTTTTGGATCTCACAAACACACCAAGCGCATTGGACATGCTGTTCTTGTTCCTGAACCTATAGCTCCAAGGACCGATCCTCCTGCAGCTGAACATCAAACTCAAGCACCTTCTATGGTACTCCCTTTCATTGCACCTCCCTCCTCTCCTGCTTCCTTCCTTCAGTCAGAACCTCCATCTGCAACTCAATCACCAGCTGGCCTACTCTCCCTCACATCTATGTCTGCAAGCATGTATTCCCCTGGTGGGCCTGCCTCAATGTTTGCTATTGGCCCCTATGCCCATGAGACACAATTAGTTACTCCCCCTGTTTTCTCAACCTTTACAACTGAGCCATCTACTGCTCCCTTTACTCCGCCACCAGAGTCTGTCCACATGACTACTCCATCTTCACCTGAGGTGCCGTTTGCTCGGCTTCTTGACCCAATTGATCAAAATGGTGAAGATGGTCAGAGATATCCTTTGCCTCAATATGAATTTCAATCGTATCAGCTTCAACCTGGAAGCCCTGTCAGCCATTTGATCTCACCTAGCTCAGGCATCTCTGGTTCAGGTACTTCATCTCCTTTCCCTGATGGTGAGTTTGTTTATGGACGACCTCATTTCCTTGAGTTCAGAACTGGTGATCCTCCAAAGCTTTTGAACCTTGAAAAGATCGCACCTCATGAATGGGGTTCTCGACAAGGATCTGGTACTATCACACCTGATACTGTGGCACCTAGATATCGCAATGGGTTTCTTCTGGATCATCAGAAATCTGATGCTTCTACAGTTTCAAATTCATATAATGTCACGAGAGTTGACGAAACTGCTGTTGATCACCGAGTTTCCTTTGAGATAACCGCAGAAGTTGTTAGATGCGTTGAAAAGACACCAGCAGCCTTTCCCAAGGCTGTAATAGCAACTCCAGCAAATACTGAATGTAAGGTTAAAACAGAGGATAATCCAAAGGAAACAGAAAATGGACATGAAGGCTGCGCTGGGGAAACCTCAAGAGTTGCGTCTGGAAGAGCTTCTGTGGATGGCGATGGTGGCCAGGGGCATCAGAAGCAGCGAACAATTACCCTTGGCTCTGCAAAGGAATTCAATTTTGACAGTGTAGATGAAGGGGATTCTGATGCATCTAATATTGGATCTGACTGGTGGGCCAATGAGAAAGTTATGGGGAAGGAGAGTGTGGCATGTAAAAGCTGGACTTTTTTTCCTGTGATGCAGCCAGGAGTCAGCTAATGGCTGCATTGGGTTTTAGATCCATCCAACAAGCTTGTTGCCTGGCTTGATTCCCTGAAGTCTGAACCCGGCCAGCAAGGAGCAGACAAATGGTTGAGATTTACAAAGTTCTGATGTTAATGATACATGGAAGCACTGACTGAGAAATGAAGGCTGTTTTTTACACATTTCTGACCATAGAAATGAGTTGAAGGTGAGATAGTATTAAGAGTTAGTGAGGATATTGTATCTCCTTATCCTCTACTTAAAGCAGATTCATAATAGTAATTGACATGAGCTAGATATTTGGCTTTTCCTTTCTGATGTGTAATATAAGCTATAAGATAGGACAGTTGTTTAAATGCAGCCCATGATGATGACGACATAATAGCTTCAGTTAATCTTTTGTCTCTCTTTTTGTTTGGCATAGCGTTCTAATCTTGTTTCATCTGGGAAGTTTGGAGGATACTAGTGTATATGCCTGAACATGTTCGTCAAACTCGATATCCGGTCAGGATTAGACTCCAGTTTTTTAGCGTCCAATACACGGTTGCATAAAACTGAGTGAGTTGCGACGGACTCTGCAGTAAACTGCAACATCGCTCCAATTTCATGTTTCATCATTTGCAGAATGGAAGTGAGGCTGCCAAATTTCGTCATAGCTCATCAGTTAATTGAAATGTCACTTTTTGTATATCTTACTTATTGTGCTTTGGCTATACACGAGAGATGAGATCAAGCCAGCACCATAGGGACATCTCACCATGGCCAACATATGTGGACTATTGACAGCAATATTTCCAAGGGTAGACACAAAATTGGCTCCAAATAATTAAGTAGCAAGAGTGTGACTTTACTGCAACTATGCTCTAAGAAGCTAGTTTAGGTGTAAAGTCTGTAAATTTTCTTTTGTATGGAAGGCATAAAAAGATTAAAAATTCAGGCCCTGGACACAATTGATCGATAAAAATGTCTTGCATATGTGGTATAAGTTGTCCTGTGACCATAAAAAAACAAAAAAACTTATATCAGTTTGAACGGAAAAAAAAAAAAAAAGAATTCAACTTAAAATAATTAGGCAGAACCGAATTAGGCTTTTCTGCTCGGGGGGAGTCAAACGAAGCTAAATAATTGTTTAACCACAAAACTTAGCCATCTACAGTCGCAGTTGATTCTTTCAGACTCATTGACTGATTTAGTCAAAAGAAAAAAGATGGAAAAACTAATTGACAGAGAAACTGGAACGTAGTGACTGGTGAGATGGTAACAATCAAAGACCCTCAAAGCCAAGATTCTATTACTTGCCCCATATGCTTTAGGAGGAAAGGCCAAAAAGTACACTAGTCTATTTCTCTATATTTTGTCCCGCTCTTGTTGGTATTCACAAACTAAAATTGAAGTTGACCTTTTGCTTATTTGGACGATCATGCTCTTGGCCTTTCATATTTGTTGGATGCAAAACCTTACAACAAGCAGATTATATAAGCAAAAAAGGGAAAAAAAAAAATAATGCTTTCATTATGTTTCGTAGATGGACTAGATTCAAGTATCCACAATCTTTCGTTCTCAATAGCTTTTCATGTTTATAAACCCCAAATAGTCTTCTTCATGTTTAGGGCAAAATGCCTCAATAACCCTCAAACTATTAAGAAATTTAACTTTTGACCCTCCAACTAATTGAAACATATAATCCTATCCCTTTCATCAACTTGAGTCGTTATGTCTAACAGAAATAGTATTGTGTGTGCTACAATGTCTCTTGAACTATTATAAAATTTAACTTTTGACCCTTCAACTATTAACATATAAATTTAATCCTTTTAACTAATTAAAATGTACAATTTAAACCCTTTTATTAACTTGAGTTGTTATGTTAAACAGAAATATCACTATGTGCTCAACAACGGCATAATTTGAGGGGTGTTTTCATCTTCACAAGACATGTACTATGGTGAAATTGTTTTACCTCCATTTGAAATTGAGAATTCCAGCAAGGATAGGCAACTTGAAGAAATTGAATTGTCTTCATTTGGAATTTAACTCATTTTTTGATGTTGTCCAGATTCAATAGATTCATGTGCTTCTCTTATGACATATTGGCATACAATTCATTTTTCTGAGAATATTCCAACAAGCATGCATCCCTTCCAAGTTTGAACTTTCTAATCTCTCAAATGATCAATTCTCGGTTGAGATTCCTCCGAATTTTACTTCCCTACATCTAAACCTTCTTGATTTATCAAACAATAGGTTGGTTAGGCATGTTCTAGATTATTTATCAATAGATATTTCTGTTCGACATGATAATTCAAACTTACAGAAAGATTAGAATTATACATTTTAATTAGTTGGAGGGCCAAACGTTGAGCTTTATAGTAGTTTGAGGGTTATTGGAGCATTTTGCCATTTCATGATCCTGTAGCTCTGGTAGTTGATAGAAGTATTAGAATTATATATTTTAATTAATTTGATGTCTAAAACTTATTAATTAATAGTTGGAGGGTCAAGATTCAAAAGTTGAATTTCATAATAATTTGAGGGCACTGGAGCATTTTGCCCTCATGTTTATCAACCCAGCTGAAAAGTTTCCAAAAATTAAAGGACAAAAGAAAATAAAGAGTAGAAGCATCTATGAATAACCTCCATTTCCCCCAACGACTAACTCAACTCTGACAAAATAGATAGCAGTTTCCCGTCAGAAATCTTCCAGAAGTATGGTCCATCTTGGACTGCTGTGAAAGCATACTCGGCTCCAAAATTCAATTCCTCACATTTCCCAGCCTTTCTTGACCACAACCACGTATTTGACCAACCAGCTATTTGACCTTCTAGAATGGTAGGCCGCTGCCACCCCTATAATATTCAACACCCGCCTTTTCTTCGGCCATCCATCGTCAATCTCCATCCACCCTCTTTGCATCTCGCTATACTGGTTCCTCTAAATCCACTCTCCTCCTCCTACACTGCCTCTATGCTACAATAATATCTAGCCTACTAGCCAGTTATTCTTCAGTTGCTTTGACAGATTTTCTTTCCTTCTTGTTCCATTTTTCTTGAGATTCTTTGCTTTTCCTCTCAAGATTGGGTATTTTTGCAGATTCGGATAGAGGGTTCTCAAGTTTTGCCGTTAATCTTCCTTGAATTTGAGATTTCTTGAAAATTTCTGTAGAAGTGAATATAAGTCAGAGGGTGAAATCTCCAAAAATGCCGCCTTTTGCAGGACCGAAGCCTTATTTGGGTGGCTTGTGCCAGAACTCCAGAGATTCAATCTCCAATGTGATCACAATTGATGTGGGTGGTCAGATTTTCCAAACCACACGACAAACCCTAGCTTTAGCCGGTTCTAAATCTCTTTTCTCCAGATTGTCCAATTCTGAAGATACAATCCCTTTTATTGATAGAGATCCAGAGCTATTCTCTATTCTCCTTTCCCTTCTAAGAACTGGAAATCTTCCATCAAAAGCTAAAGCCTTTGATATTCAAGACCTAATTTTTGAGTCCAGATTCTACGGTATTGAGAATCTTCTCATCAATTCTCAATCAAATCCTTCTCTATTTGAGGCCTTTGATGTTGATAAGTCAGCAATCTTACCCTTGAGTGGCAGGGACTCGCCTTCAACTATTTCAACAACCGAATTTGGATCAGTTCATGTCGCTCACGGTTGCAAAATCACTTCTTTTGACTGGTCATTGCGGAGGAAATCCACTATTTTGACTCAATTTACAGCCATCGATTCGCTATTGGCATTGTCCCACAAAACAGTAGCGGCCGGCGCCACGGACTTTTCAGGATTGCAGATCATTGACCTTGATAAGGGTTTTGTGAAGGAAACTTTGAACTGGGAAAACGTGACCAGGTCTTCTTCAACTGTGCAGGCAATTGGTTCATCACCGGAATACTTATTTACAAGTTTTGAGTCTGGTAGGAGAAATTCCAGTTGCGTTATGGTTTATGATATTAACGATGGTTTTAGGCCTGTTACTACCATTGGTCATGGTGAAATTTTTGGTGCTGAGCTGGATTCTGCTATTCCAGCAACAAAGCTGCAATGGGTTTCTAGTCATAATTTGCTGATAGCTTCTGGCTCCCATAGTGGTCCTTCTGGTGTTGTAGGGAATATTAAGTTTTGGGATATAAGGTCTGGAAATGTTGTTTGGGAAGTTAAGGAAATGGTTGATTGCTTTTCTGATGTAACTGCGTCAGATAATCTTTCAGCCTTGTTCAAGGTCGGTGTGAATTCTGGTGAAGTTTTCTTCACTGATTTCAGGAGTATTGGTTCTGCTGAGAATTCATGGGTTTGTCTAGGAGATGGAAGAAAGGTGATCAACGGAAAGAAGGAAGGTTCAGGGTGTAAAATTGAAAGCCATGGAAATCAAGTGTTTTGTAGCAAAGGAGGAAACATTGAGCTATGGTCTGAAGTTCTGACTGGTTCTTCTATAAAGGGTGAAAATGGGAGAGTAGAGGATAGAGTCTTTAGGAAGAACTTCATGGGAAGAGCAAAAGATATGGGAGGCAGCAGGATAACAAGCTTGGCTTTCGGAGGGAACAAAATGTTCGTCACCAAGAAGGACCAGCAATTTGTTGAGGTTTGGCAGAGTTCCGTCAGGGGATTTTAGTCTGAAATGTAAATTAGTTCTTAGGTGGCTTAGTGATTTGTAAATACATTTTGCACTTAATTAAGCACTGTCTTTACAAGTTGATGTATCTGAAATTGTGTCAATATAGCAGCTGTTTATGTGCCTTTATGGACACTGCATTGTTGGTTATTACTGTGCTGCTTCAGATGTCATTCTACTGTATTCCTTTAGGACAAAGTGTCTATATTTACCCTCCGGAAATGAGATTATCTATTTCAGAGTTTAAATCAACAACTTTTTTTGTGTTTATCAGTAGTACATTTAAGGTTTAAGTTTTTGATATTCATCTTCTGCAAATCCATAACATTTTTCTTTTTTTTTCTTTTTCTTTTTTTTCCCTCTGGGAGGGTTTGAAAGTCAAATCAGAGGTTTGCGATGACCTAAGTAATGTGAAGCTAGGTTGGCGACAAAATCTATGTGAGAGTGATTCCACTCCCTCTTTTTTTCACCGCTTCTTCCTCCTTTCACCTCAACAATGTACTGGCCCTCTGGCATCAGTTCCCTTTCATGCCTGTTCTGTTCTCTTTTTGGTTTTTTCCCCCTCCCCTTCAATCTTTCTGAATGTGTCTTCTTTTGAGCCTTCATTTTTAGCTTCCTTTTCCTCCTGTTTTTAGTTTTTCTGATTCCTGATTTTACTATTCTCTGTCTATGGTTTTGTATGAGATAGTTTCCTTTGTTTCTGTGCCTGTTATGCTTATTCTGATGTTTTCCCCCTTCCTGCATATGGTTTTGAGTTTGTCTTCTTCTAAGTCTGTTTTTAACCTCTCTGGGTCTCTTTTCGTTTTCCTTCTTTTTTGGGTGATTTGCTTATGTTTTTCATGATATTTTACTATCATCATTTTTTTTTTTTACATTTTGTTTGGAATTAACAAAGTGACAGTAAGTTTTGTACGAGAGACCTTTCTCTGTTTCTCTTTCTCTGATGGTTATTCAGATTTTTTTTGGGGTATCTTTATCAGTTTGTGTTTTGTAATTTGTGTGAGAGAAATGCTGGCTATTCTGTTCTTTCTTTTTTCTTTTTGTATGTTTCTGAGTGCATGTTCCTTTGAGCTTGTTCTTTTTAGCTTTCTTTTCCTCCTGTTTTTAGTTTGGCTGATTCCTGATTTCACGATGCTCTGTCTAGGATTTTGTATGGGATAGCTTCCTTTGTTTCTCTTTTTGTTATGCTTATTCTGATGGTTTTCCCCTTCCTGTGCATGCTTCTGAGTCTGTGTTCTAAGTCTGTCTTTTGCCTCTCTTTGCATTCCATTTTTTTTTTCCTTCTTTTATGGGTGATTTAGTGTAGTGATTTTTTAAATTTTATTTGGTTCTTGTAAGTCTCTTGCTTATTTCTGTTCACGTACACTTTAGTTCCTTTTTTTTTGGAGTGTAATGATTGTCTCCTTTGGCTGATTTTTTCGTTTTTTGTTTTTTGAACTTGTATTTTGTGTAAATTGAGCAGTGTTACTTGTAATACTTCTTATTTCTGCTAGAATCAGGGAAGTCAATGCCAAAGAATCTTAGTAATGAATTTGAACAAAGATTAATCGTGTTTATCATTGAAAAAATTGGTATTAGGCTTTCAAGATCAGGTTGTAGCAATTTTTTAGCTGGAGCATGGTTGTCTACAGAATCCACAAGGAACAGATGGACAAGTGGGAAGAGGAGATTCAGGAGCTATGGCTGCTCTACCCCTCAAATGCGGAGACTAATGCTGTTTTGCGTAATGCTAGATGTCTACTTTAGAATGTTCCTGGTCAATCTTGAAGTTAAATTCTGGCATCATTTTATCTGCAGAGAGGAAAACGTTAATTGGCTGAAATTAATAGCTTATTGCTAACATTGGCATCTTTTGAGCTGCAAAATAATAAAAAATTGTTTTAGATTGTTGGCTGCAACATAGTGGCTTTGGCATCAACATACAGAAGAATCTTAATTTGGGACTGTTTCTTCTTGTCATTTTCCACTTTTTAACAAGTGTCGCTGGTATCAAAATTGAATGATGTATTCTGACCTGTAGAATTGATGAATCCACAGAGGATGAAAGTTTTGCAAATTAGCTTTGTTATTTTCTGATACTTGTGAATAACTCTAATATTCTGTTTTGGGGTTTTAATCTAGAAGTGAAGAATATTACATTAGGTTTTTAGACAACAGAATCTAGATTCATCATGAGGCTTGATTTGTGATTTGATTGACACCACTGATATAATGTCCCACTTTTGCTTCAATCATTTGCTAAGTCATTAAACATCTACTCTTAAAGTTCCAAAATTCTTTCACGTACCAAATCAGAACATTTGTCAATGATGCTTCTTGCCACTGAAAAGATAGAGTTTTTGTGGTTAAATTTAGTTATTGAACTTTTACTTCTTCACAGGTGTATTTTTTGCATCCTTTAGGTGGAAAATGAACAAAGTTCAGCCAGTATACAGCAGCTAGGTGCACCCTTACTATCAGTTTCACTTAGTTTTTGATGATTGGGATGCTGGTTTCATCATTCTATGTGGCAGGTTGTTTGGGGACATTGGATCGGGGTTTGGCTATAGAGATACGAGGTTCTGCATACTGATGGTGTCGAACTTTGAATGGGTTACTAGGGAAAGATAGGAATATTGGAAGACAGCATTATTATTGCATCTGTCTCCTTACTGATTATTACTGAAATGATGCTTAAACTGTGTGCTAATTCTTGAACATGTACAAGAGGAGATTGCTGCCCTCTGCCTAGTCTCACTGAGCCGGATGCCTGTCTTGCCTCTTCAGATGAGCAAATACACCTAATTTTCTTCTAAGTTCTGATAGTGGCCGAGCGCTGCAACCACTTAGGACTTGATTTATGATTTTTGCTTCATGAAATGGGGCGTTACAGAATTTACGCACAGAAACTTGGGTCATGGCCATTATGCTGTTGGTCATCAGATGTCTACGAGAGGCTCTGATATGGCCAGCCAGCCATCCAGAGTTTGGAGTCTTCAGTTGTGGCTGCTTCGGAGAATTTAGAGACTTTGGTTGGGGTTGCTTTGCAGTTGTGCAGACATGCCAGAGTGTAGACGGTTTTCAATTGGAAAAGAAAGTACAGATGGTTTGACGCTGGGATATGTGATGCAGAAAAGAATAGCACAAACAAGTATTTGGATGATGGCCCGGATAGATTAATCCTCAAATGATTGGACAAAGCTTCCTGTCTAGCACTGATCTGACATTAATACATCCTGGGATCAGGTTTTTATTCACAAAACACTCTAGTTCATTATGCTTTTGGTTTATAATAATGTTTGTATTAGATTCAGAATGCTTTGATATAATGACTTGCATTAATAAGACATACATACATTCTGATACGGCTTGAACAGGATTATGGATGTGGATACCTGTGGATTATGCCAAACAAATATACGTAAATAAAAACATGAACAAAGGATTGCCTCCATGATTTTGTCTGCATCCATTGTCCATTAGAAACCCGTGTGTTGTTACTTAAACCTAATCAACACGTCTGCTGATTCCCTTTTTTGTCCTAATACATACGCAATTTTGTTTCTTATGAAAGTAGACATTTTTTTTTTTTTTTCCGCTGGAAAGGTGCGGCTTAAAAGTCAAGACCTTTTAGAAACCAATTAGCAGTTTACAGAGAGTGTTTGTTGGGAAAACGTCATATGATGGAGTGTTTATTCTCAGAAGATTTGTGTTTGACAAAAGTTAGAGATAATCATGTGATCAATTATTCAATAGTAAGCACGAAGTCAGGGTTTGTTAACACTCCATGTTTGTCTTTGAACTGCAAAACACTGAAGAATATTATTGCTCACACGCTAATCAGCTTCCCAAAGTCTAATTAATTAAAGAGATGTGACTAATTATACAGCAGTATGATGCAGTGTCTTTCCAAAGGGGGAAATTTGCAATTGGCAAGTTATAGACGGGCTAGGCTATGGTAAACGAAAAGCCACTCATTTGTGATTGTGTGTCTAGAAAACATTTTCAGTGTTTAAGGTCAAGATCATATCTTCTCAGAGAATTTTGTTAATTTCTAGAAAAAGGGTTGATCAGATAAACAATGGGCTCACCCAAAGCTGATGACAAGTATGGCCTCTTTGAGTAAATTACTTGGACAATAGTCAATAGATGTGATGTAACAATAATAGAGAGCTCAACAGCTATCCTAGCTAGGTCTGCCCCGGGACCAATTTTTTGTCCTTTTGGCAACAACTGTACACTTTCTACCAAGCCACGTTATTGTATGGCCCTTTTGTGCTTAATACTAAGGGAGCCTGGCTGTGCCACGAACTGCCCTTGCCCACCGTAGTTTGATCTCAATTTCGTTTCTTAAGTACACTATAAAGGTAAAGGGAGAATTTTGCCCACCGTAGTTTGACCGACACATGATTCCTGAAATCTCTGTCGTGGTGGTGGTGATCGGAATTGAACCCATTCAAACTTTAATTACCAAACAGAAAGAAAAAAAAATCTAGTCTACTTTTATTATACAGGGATAATTTTAGAAGCTTCCCTTGAGATTTGGAACAATTACAGCTACCTCCTTTGAGATTTGAGAAATTATATGTGTTTTGGTAACAAATGATGATATAGGCATACAAAGCCTAATGAATATCCCTATTTAATTTACAAAACAAATTAAATGACAAAAGAAATCAAATACTAGCATTAGTTGGTAAGTAAAACATTTTAAGATGGTTCCTTGCAACGAAATTTAGGCCATATTTCAAGGCATCACTTTTAAGCGTTTGGATCTCCGTGCTAAGTTCTAAAGAAACTATTTTTAACAAATATATCCCCCTACTAATTGGCTATTTATAAAACTAAGCAAAAAATCTAATTAAATCACCTAAGAATTGAATATAATATATTAGATGAGATGAAGTTAGAGCTTTTGGATAAAAATATTTGCAAAATATTTTTTTTCCCTTTACACCTACTTTTCACTTAGGATTTATAAAGTTATCAAGACTATTATAATCTTTTCATAACATCAAGGAAGGTAAGTGCAATTTTTCAAACCTCACGACAAGCGGCTGCAATTGTTAGAAACTTTACGTGCGAGTTATCCCTTATTATATGTGTAAAGGAGCCAAGTAATTGATAGTGTACTTGGCACTTGCTATTTTTCACCTTGAATTTTTCTTCTCCAATGCTGTTATTTTGCTGGTAAGAAAATAAGTATTGTATCATTTATTAGTTGGAAATATTAATTATATGTTAGTGCTTTGCATTTTAAAACATTTCAACTCTCAATTATGATTGAGTGTTAAGTAAAACTGAACTATATAATATATTTAACTTATCGACATAGAGATGATTGAAGTATATTAAAAAAAATGCAAGGTTAGAATTCTGCTGAAATATTTTCTTCATATCTTAAGTTCGTAGTCCCCTGAATTTCATTACTCATCATCCTGTCCTATATTAAGAATTTTGATTTTATTAATTGAAGGGACCATTCTTCACCTGAACCTCAATCGGGAACTAAAAGCAATGCTTTAGTTCATCAAAGAACCACCAAAATTGAACTGTTAAAACTGCTATTTATAACTCTGTTAAATCTAATAATTTTTTAGATTAAATATATTTGTGACATGTCCTATGTATTTTCTACCATTAGTGGAGCATTCTTTGTCAAGTAAATCACGAGGGTTTATTTAAAAAAAAAAAAAAAGAAGAAGAAGAAAAATACTATGAACTATGAATGAAAGCCAAAATAGAAATATCTATTAAATTTATGATACAGTCCATAAAAAATTTGAAATTGTTGACAAAGCTACTTCTATCTTAACGTGCAAAATAAACTCTTGGAAAGTTTGCTTGTGAATTCCATCCAAAATTTGAAATGGATTATTATTTTACAATAATACCCCAAACAATATCCTACCATTCATTATTGCAATCAAAGGATAGGTGCTATTATTTTGTAATTTCATTACAACAAACAGAAAATTCATTAACACATAGAGTGGGCCAATGAATGAGTGCCAAATGCTATCCAATTGGCATTCATGGGTGAAAGTGCACGGAGATTTTCGTATACTAGTTGGATTAGGTTTATAACCCATGCTATGCACGAGAATTGTAAAATTTTTAAAAATAATTAAAATTTAAAATAAGGATATAATAGTTAATAAAAAATTATTAAAAACCCTTATAATGAGTTGCAAACTAAGAGTGTATGACATTTTTGTATACCTGCATAAATACTAATTCTTATCTAAATTTGTGATTATGCTTGAAAGATGTAGCATATTTCTCCTTAGTATTTAATCTTCAATATTGTTTTTAACAATTGAAATTACAAATCTTTTCAACACCCTTACATATGTACTTAGAAATATGTGTACTTACTTCATTTCAATGTTTAAACATAGTGATGTGCTTGATTAAAATAATTAAAATCAAGATAAAAGCCAAAATCTATTATAATTTATTAAATTTTTTTTAAAAAGGTACCTAATGAAAATTTGTTTAGATAATTTTTTAAATCATTAGAAAATAAAAGGTCAAGAATATGATGAATATTTGAAATATTATTTAGATTATTCTATTGTAACAATAACTTCAAACACATCTACTATATTATTATGTTTATAAATATTCTTTTAAATTTTTCCAGCAAGAATTATGGAAGTGTCCCTTCTACTACATCATTATGTTTGTAAATATTTTTTAATTTTTTCCTAACAGGGAAGGGCTAGATTTTTACTAGCAATGAGGGAAAGGAAAAGGGAGATTTGAATCAGAAACTCTAATTTAAATTCTTTATATTAGCCACTAAATTAAGGCATTTGTAAACATACTTATATAAATATTTAACAATTTCATAACATCAAAGATGAAACGTACTTGCTCATCCTATGATCGAATAACATCCTTTACAAGTCATGCTTAACTTTAATATTCTATTGTATAATATTTTCATTTTTCATAACACGAATCTACAAAGAAATTGTCATTATTTGACTTGTTCGACCAAAGCTAAAGTTGCCTGAAAAAAATATATATTTTAAGTTTTCAATATATGATACTCTTAAGTGACTAACATCTCAAAATTCATACTTGAAATAGCCACTAATAGAAGGAATATGAAAGTTTTCTTAAACTTAAAAATACAAAAGAAAGCCATTGATAGCAATCAATATACATGGATGCATAATGGTAAAATCACTCTATTTTATCTTTAAAAAGGCATTTAAGTACCCAATTGCCTGAGGAATATAAAAAAAAAATGAAAAGGACTACTGAAGTTTTTTTTTTTATTCATTTTGAACATGTGAATAAAAGTCATACTGAAATATATAATTGTTGAATATTGTGCATGAAGTAATGGATAGAAAAGTCTATAACAAAAAGAAAAAAAATTATATTTATGCATAAATGTTAATATAATGAAATTTACCATAGGTGCTGTTGAGTTGTAGATAGCAGGTGAAAAATGATGAAAAATTAGTAGATAGTGAAATAGAGAAAGAGAAATAGGGAAGAGCTCAACCAATTATTTGAGATTAATCAATTATTTAAGATCAACATATATTTAAAGTAATAAAATTTGGATAGAATTTAACTGCTTTATTGAATTTGAGAAGGATTAGATTTTGTTAAATTTGCAAGTATATTAGATTTGGTGGTAGTATTTGGAATATGTAAAAATAAGTATTAGCCATTAAGTCTATTTTTTTACCATTTAAACTGAACATAGTACTATCAAAATGTTTGGATCAAAATTGCTGGATATGAAAACAAATTAGATTAGAATTTAAATAGTGAAAATTAGTATATTAGAATTTAGAGAGTGAAATTATATGAAAATTACACATGTTAGCATGATAGAATATAACATGTTTAGTATTGGAGAATGTTAAGTGATGAGTTTAAAATTTTTGAAGCATTCAAAAAAGATTAAAGAACACATACCAAACTATTACTATTAGAAAACTTTTAAAATATATTTCAACTGATAAATAGATAGATTAGGAAGTTTATTGATAAGTTAATTTAACAATGGATTTTACTACCTATAGGAATAGTTAAAGTAAAGAATTTTACTTAGGTAGTTTTTTACTAAGTTAGTTTAACCCTATTGACTTCAACTAAACTGATAGATAGGTTTTTTTAATAAGTTAGTTTAAGTAAACATTTTCCTATCAAATTTAAACATTTGAAATGAACTAATAGATAAACATTAGATAATATTAATCAAATTTATTAAAGTTTAAATAATCCAACCCCTCATTTGGTGCACGAGAATGCTTAGAATGGAAAGGTTTTTTCATCCAAAATACATTTCCACTCACAATGTTAGGGGAAAATTTTTTATTATTCTAGACTTTGGTAGACAAGTCAAAATGGTATATTCACTCATTTTCCAATATTTGGTATAATAAATATTTAGACATTAGAATGGATATACTAAAACAAATTTTTGACTTAATTACTCTAAATTAGTGTATAAGACATAATATGTGTTATTATTTTTTGTCTTATCTGTTTTAGAATATTATGTGTCTACTTACATGAAATTTTGAATATTTTTACTTTAAAAATAAATGAGAATTGATATCAAAATTCTTCAATTGCAATACTTTATTCATTCTATTATATAGATTTTTAAGTTAAAATTGCATTTATTAGCAATATAATTAGTAACATAAAATACAAATTGCATGATGTCAAACAATTATAATTTATTTTTAATCTATTTTCAATTTTGATATGAGATTTTTAAAAAAAATTCTTCTACAATTATTCAAAAGTCCAAGAATGAAGCATCTTAAAACATTTGTTGCCTAATATAAAAGAAAAAAATTATTCTAAATACAATGAAATTAATTAATTAATTTCTATATTGTGTCTATCATTTGGAAACTGACACATATCATATTATTGGAAGGAAAATCCCATACTAAGCAATATTTCCATATTCGTGTCTATCGTTTAGTAATTTCTATATTTGTGTCTATCATTTGGCAATATCGTGAATTACACTCATCTTTTTTTCTAGGTGGGACTCTTATTGGAAATCTTCTAAAACAATATCAACTGGGAAGTAGCATATAGTATGGATAAGTTTGAATTTTGTTTGCTAGATTAGTATTAGGGTGGGTTAACAACAGTAGAAAAGAGAAACCAAATGGCACGATTCACTTGATCCCAAATGCCTAGTTAACAAGTAATACCAACTTAGATTCAAGGTTAACAACTTCAAATCCCACAAGATTAGCAAAAACCAAAAGAAAAATGATAGACTTAACAGGGAGTTGATTTGTTTACCACTTCTATACGAGTTGTTTACTTGGGACAACCTAATGTTTGATGCAAAAGGACTAATTTTAGGGTGGCATATATATATATATATCCCTGAAACGGCATGCATTGAGCATAATTCTACATTTGCGTGCTAATTAGGTAAAATTATAGAGGTCATTAAACATTCATATTCAGTAGTGAATGAAAGGATGCCAACAATGTGAACATGGGGCCGACTCTTGCATTGATTACCAAACATAATGGATTGGAAGAAAATTTCGTTGAAAATGTCCCACCCGACCCCACCCCCACCAGTAAGGTTGTATTATCAACGAACGCGATTTTAATCTGCGGTGACGTGTGATGTACTATGTGCAACTGCGTTTGTGAGACAGCTGATTGTTTTCTACCTAAGAAAAATGCCACTTTATATCATCCGTAAAGGATATGAATTGAATGCCTGGTGATATGACATGATGGGATATCTATCTCCCAAAAAGAAAAGAAAAGAAAAAAAAAAGGCCGGGTGATATGATGCAGACGACGGGATGACATACTAAATCTTTGATTATGAGGAAAGTTCCATTTTCACTGTTCTCATTTTCTATTACTCTTTCTTCCTTCCCTATATCATCAAAAGAAATTGAAAACAAAAGTAAAGGGAGAATATTGCATGCTTATTCTTTTACCTAATTGTTGTCGGAGCACGTTGAATCATGACCTTAATAGTTAATAGTACTTGAATCAAATTCGGACCTTGTTTAGATGGCCATCTTTAGGGCAAAAATTTTGGAGCTTTTATGAAATATTCTCTTTAATGCATTTTTAATTTTTTATCTTACAAATATCACAACCAAAATGTTGTACTAATTCCTTTTTTTCGAAAAATGCAATCAAACAACCTCCTAGGCACCGTTTGGAGTTGCATTGGCTTATAAAGAATTACTTTTAACACAAGTGTTTTTAACAAAACTGCATTTAAATTAACAAAAACTAGACTCCATAAGTTATAGAAAATTAGTTATCAAGCACCTTAAAAGCACTTTTTCTGTATACGCACTGGAATCCCAAACGGGGCCTTACGCTTCATAAACGACTTTATCCACATAAGTGAATATTGTTATTTCTGACATCTATAAGTAAACCACGAAGAATTAAAGATACATATTATTCGGTAAAATGAATTTATGCTTTACCCCCCAGTGCTATAATACTAAATTTTGAAAAGTTTAACAAGTCATGAATTTGCTTCAGACCCCTTTGTGAATGTGGTGCTCTAATGCAAATCAAGGCTGGTGGCATACAAACTCAATTTCCAACTATTTAATAGCAATCCATGTGGACTCAATACACATAGAAAATTAACCAATGCACGTGGTGTAGTAATTCAATGACTGATTTTGTCATCAGCTCAGCCTCATCAGCTATGCATCTTGATGATGGATTGCAGATCTACTGATCGTTCCACTGTACCATTGGCTAACTCTTCTAGGCCAAGCTGTACGTGTTGATGCTGGGAGACAAATCTTTGATCAAAGGCGGCGTAAATTAAGACGTGAAATTGTTAGGTTCATAAGTTAAAAAAAAAAAAGAAAAAGGCGTCCTACATTGATTTGAGAGTTTGAGAAACAGTCCTTAATATGAAGGTAATGATTCAGGATCTAGCAGTTTAAACTTTTAAGTTAATATTAGGTTTCTAACTTACATATTAATTCTCTTTGATGGATTGTCTCAATGTTTTTCTCCAATAGAATTTAGTAACGCGACTCTAGTATGTGATCAAAACTGTGTCTACCAGAATATAAGATATGGGAGAAAGGATTTTTATTTTCCACTGGATCATAGAAAGTGAAATAACTTCAGCTACTTAATTAACATGGTCTGGGGCAAAATATACCACCTACTCATAATATGCTACTTCTATGTAGGGATAGCAACCGTTCAAGTTTGAATCGGAATCGGACCGGCAGTTTATTGAATCAGGATTAGAACCGGATTTGAGAAACTAGAACCGAATCATAACCGTAACTAAAGGTTAGGGTTCAAGTTCACAAAAAGATTGAATCGAAGTTGGAACCGGCGGTTCAAGAACCATTCAAACCGTTTAAGAATACATTTATATACTGAATAGTTTGATTTTTTTTTGTCTCAATTTAAAGTTCAATTTTAATAGTCAACACACCAATAGTATATGTTTTAGTCCACCAACTTATTATTCCAATTCATTAGTAAATACAGATTATAGCATAACTAATTTAGGTTCAAATCTAATCTAGTCGAAGTATTAAAATTAAATTAATCAAACTATTAAGTTAGCATTTGATGATTCTTTGACTTTGATTATCTATTATAACAAATTCACAAAGATTATTTTTTTTAAATGATCAATAAAATAGTCATTGTAAAATCATAAAATAGCAATTTGTTAAATAAAAAAATATATGTATTATATTTTTTCTTTTTCCTTGCCAAATGATAATAAAAAAAATTCATGTTTTTTCCTACATTCATTGTCATATTTACTTAAAATTAGTTTTATAATAACACGTATTTTAACATAACTAGAAGAATTAGAACCGGAACCAGAACCGTAAGAAATTAAAACCGTAATCGGACCGGAACCGAAAGTTCAAGAATCGTAACCGTAACCGTCCCTATAAGGGTCGGTTTAGATTCCATCTTTCATAAGAACCAAAATCGTCGATTTTAAAATTAGAATCGATAGTTTTGGAACCGTGACCACCCTACTCCTATGTGTCAACAAGGTAGATGGATGATTATTGTTCCTTAATCACACGAAAATTCTTTGAAACCAAATTTGGAAGCTTTTAGCTTTGAAGCACTAACAGTCCCATAAGTGATGCTGCCCAACTTGACATTTGAATAACAAAATTTTGGATTCTTTGTAATTAATACAGTCAAAACGTTATGAGAGAGCTTGAAGTGCGTGTATGCTAAGAAACGGTATTCTTTTGGAAATTTCTTAAGCTATCCGTTTCGATATGTAAAAGAATAACACCAGAAACAAAAATTACGGGCCATGGTTATTGTTCAAATGCCCGTAAATATCATCCATTATTTAGCATAGCAATTACTTAGGACCACGTCAGAGGAGCGAACAAGAAAAACTGTGACCAAGAAAGGGAAGAGAGACGTAGAGTTTTGTAAGTTACAACTTACAACTACTCATTGAAAAGTGACATAAAAGGCTTTAAATAATGAATTAATCTCTTATACACGTGACAGTGTGTACGCCTTCACCATTGGATATATGACAACTAATCAAAACTTGAATTTAAAATTCAAATTTTATATATGTATGTATCATGCATAAAATTATGATAGTATATAACACTGTCAGTTAGTGTATGTAAGATTAATGAGCATACATGAGATTAATGAGGGAGAAAAGGCAAATTATAACCTTCCATATCCAAAACGGAACCGCACAAACTAATGCAAATCTTTAAAAGTGAAATCGGAGCATCGTAAAAGACGAGGTTTAATAGCCTTAAAACGTAGGTGAGACGGTCACCAAACCTTAACTCCTTCTCACATGTTAAGTTTCTAAACCGCAAGCAAGAATGAAAACGGTAGTCATCTAAAAGCAGATTTGGAGGCCTATTCATTAACTTATTAAATAAATACTCAGATATGGAAATATAATCTATTGCCGACCCCGAAAGTTAAGGAAATCAAAGTCAAAGAAATTAACCGTTTGCCTCGTTAGCTCTAGAAAAAACAAGGACAGATTCTTTGTTGTGTTTTTCCTCTCTACACTTTTTTAGGCGTAGGTCTTCATACACTTTCTCAACTAATCTTGTTTAACCCTTTCTCCTACATTTAATGCTGGAATTTAAGGGGGCTCTTCCTGCCAAATTAGGTGAGCGTGGCATTTTTTAGATGGAGAAATACTATAACAATTAAAAAACAAACATTCTATTATTATAAATTTCATCGTGTAGCATACTACATAGGGCAAATTTCATGTTTGGCACCTTAATTTTAGAGCTACCATCATTTTAGTCCCTTGCACATCACTCATACAATTGTTATCCTTTCACAATTGGGATCGAAGATAGATGGTACTTTTGTTCTCCTCATTTCAATATTTTCACTTTAACTAGTGCTTTTTGAGGACAATTAGTAAAGAAACTATTGAAATATGAAATTATAAAGGGATTGCATATGAAATACAATCAAATAGTTTAGATTTTTTTTCCTTTTTCTTTGTTTATATATCTTAAGACCACCAAAACACACACACACACACATGCACGCATGACTATTGAAAGATAAGAGTCCTAATTGAACAAGCTTCTATAAAATAAAAGGTGCCTAAATACATTAACATTGAAAGATAAAGGACAAATTGAAACTAGTCTAAAACTTAGGATGCTAAAACGTCAATTACTTAATGACATTAATTTTTATTTATTGTCAATATAGAGTTTTTTGTTTTTACACAAACAAACAGGTTTAGACGAATGTCACCTCATTACTCTTTC
The DNA here is from genome assembly GCA_013103745.1 of Gardenia jasminoides. Taxonomy (NCBI): domain Eukaryota; kingdom Viridiplantae; phylum Streptophyta; class Magnoliopsida; order Gentianales; family Rubiaceae; genus Gardenia; species Gardenia jasminoides. The sequence continues at coordinate 55,709,322 of CM023103.1, forward strand.
AATTTTAAATTCATTTTTTGCCCATGTATCATATATCTATACCTGATTGTGTGAAAAGTCTTAATCTTTACACTAACAGTGTATATCCATCAATCCTTAATTAATTCCCCCCTACCACATGCAGTGGGTTTTGCATTTGCATGGCTGATTGCTTCCGATGGGGCTGTGGTGGTGAGGGTGATCTTTTTTTGTGACAAATACATGTGGTATTTGGCCAAGCCTTTGAAATAGACCTACACTAGTCTCTATTATATTATTATATGTTAGACATTTGCAGTATCCCCCTTTTAAGAAGAGGGGGAAGGCGCATCATCATCATCACCATCATCATCATGTGTGTCCGCTTGGGCTTGTGAGTTGTGGCTCTGTTTAATTTTTGGCTCCCCCCTTCCCTCCAACGACCTCTGGTGGCATTTAATGTTTGCGCTTTAAAGCTGGTTTTGCATAGTTTAGCTGAGAAAGAATATAGTTGAGATAGCAAAAGCTTTTAAGGTGGTCTTACGCAGCAGGAAAAAGAGAGATAAGAGATGTGTGTAGCAAATATTATTGCTACATAAAATCATAAATCTCTTCTTCTCTGCTGCATGATGTCTCTACATCCCTTCTCAAGTTTCAACAACGGTCCGGCCCCCTCATTTATTGCCTCTCCGTTCCCTGCTTTCCTATAAATCACTTTATTCTCTTTCTCCCTCTGCCATTCACAGAGACATCTACTTCAATATTTCCTTCCTCCTCACCAGCCAACTCCCTCCACCCCAGCACCTCCTTCTTCTCCCTCAACCTCGTTTTTTTCTTGCTTTTCTTTTACTTTGTCACATTTTCTTTTTTCATCCTTGGAGTATTTTGTTTTTTAAGGAGTGCATATAGGACATGCAATTCAGCAATAATTCTGACAAGGGATTTCATGTTTGAGATCATTCTCAGAGTCTATACTCTCTGATCCTCAGCTATACTCTCTGGTAACTTCAAAACTGCTCTTGCATTCTGGATGCTGGTTTTTCAAGTTTTAATTGATTAGTTACAACTACCATTTTTCTTTTAAATTCAATGAAGGCCTATGCCAATTTTTTTTTTTTTTTTTTTGCACTCTATTGTTCATTTTCTGAATTTTAATTAATTAATTAATATCCTTCTATTCGAATTAAACGAAACTTAAGCCTTACAAGGAAAAGTGATATATGACCAAATAAATGTTCATACGTGACAATTATCATCATCATTATTTTTGTCTCTAGTCAGGTTTTTTTCATGTGCTTCTTTTTTATTTTCTCCTGTGCTTCCTTTTTACGGTGGGACTGATCCAATTTAATCAGGGTTCTCTACAATTGGAATTGGTGAAGCAATTGAATTGGTAAAAGGAGCTGAGATGGATGCATCGACGGTCATGATGGTTTTGTCATTTGCAGCGGCTTATTTTGTATGGTTCAGATTCATAAGAAGGTCCTTACGGGGCCCACGAGTGTGGCCCATCTTGGGCAGCCTGCCCGGATTGATCCAAAATGCTCACCGCATGCACGACTGGATCGCCGACAACCTCCGCTCATGTGGCGGCACGTACCAGACCTGCATTTTTGCAATTCCATTTTTAGCCTGGAAGCAAGGTCTCGTGACCGTCACGTGCGACCCCAGGAATTTAGAGCATATTTTGAAGGTTAGGTTCGACAATTACCCCAAGGGTCCCACTTGGCAGGCCGTGTTCCATGATCTGCTTGGAGAGGGGATCTTCAACTCCGACGGCGACACGTGGCTGTTCCAGCGTAAGACCGCTGCACTGGAGTTCACCACCAGGACGCTCAGGCAAGCCATGGCTCGGTGGGTGAGCCGGGCGATCAAGCTGAGGTTCTGCCCGATTCTCAAAGCGGCTCAAGTTGAGTGCAAGCCGGTTGACCTTCAGGACCTCCTCCTTCGGCTCACTTTTGATAACATATGCGGCCTGGCTTTTGGGAAGGACCCCCACACTCTGTCTCCAGGGCTCCCGGAGAACAGCTTCGCCGCGGCTTTTGATCGAGCCACCGAAGCCTCTTTGCAGAGGTTTATCTTGCCTGAGTTCATCTGGAAGCTCAAAAGGTGGCTTCGGCTGGGAATGGAAGTGAGTTTGAGCCAGAGCTTGAAACACGTGGACGACTACATGACCAACGTGATCAACACGCGCAAGCTTGAATTGCTGAGTCAGCAGAAGGGTGGGCCCCTGCACGACGATCTGCTATCAAGGTTCATGAAGAAAAAGGAATCCTACACGGATGAGTTCCTCCAACACGTGGCGCTCAATTTCATCCTAGCTGGACGTGACACGTCATCAGTGGCCCTGAGCTGGTTCTTCTGGTTGGTGGGGCAGAGCCCAAGAGTGGAGGAGAAAATCTTGGTTGAACTCTGCAGCGTTCTGATGGAGACACGTGGCAATGACACTTCAAAGTGGCTCGAAGAGCCCCTAGTGTTTGAAGAGGTTGACCGATTGATTTACCTCAAGGCAGCATTATCCGAGACTCTCAGGCTCTATCCATCCGTGCCCCAGACTCCAAGCATGTAATTTCCGATGACCTATTGCCGGACGGAACATTTGTTCCGGCGGGTTCAAGTATTACGTATTCAATATACTCTGCCGGGCGGATGAAGTACATTTGGGGTGAAGATAGTCTTGAATTTAGACCGGAAAGGTGGATATCACAAGACGGACAGAAATTCGAACCTCACGATCAATTTAAATTTGTCGCGTTTAATGCCGGTCCGAGGATTTGTTTGGGTAAAGATTTGGCATACTTGCAAATGAAATCGATAGCGGCGGCCGTGTTGTTGCGCCACCGGCTCACGGTGGCTCCTGGGCACAAGGTGGAGCAAAAAATGTCATTGACACTGTTCATGAAATATGGCCTTAAGGTCAATGTGCATCAAAGGGATTTGAGTCCCGTATTGGCTAAAGTTGGCACGGTCGATCATAGTGGGTTGAATCTAGGCAATGGATTCTATCATGCAGAGACTCCAATGCTTAATGGGGCTGTTTGAGGTTACTCAGCATTTGTTAATATAATGAATATGATGCATATTACGGTCCAAGATGATTCTTTGTGATGGATACCACAATCAAATTGATGGTCATTCGATCACTTCAAATAAGACCCACATTTCAATCTCATATGGTAATCAAGCCCGGCCAAGTTTGGGGTGCCCCTCACAACGGATTATCACAAAAGTGTCTCTGTCTATTTCTTACCCTCCTCTCTCCATCGATTTATTTCCCTTTTCCATTTTGGGATTCATAAAATCTTGGAATCGAGACTCAGTAACTCTAATATATATATATATATATATCTTCTTGGCATGCTTGCCTGTTATTGAATGTTTTTACCTTTACATAAAAATAGATATATCGTCTGAAATGCCTTTTTTATGCTCTGGTTTTTTCAGTTTTCTTGTTTCCAAGAGATCAATATATCGCACTGTTTTCTATATATAAGAATAAGATCTCGATTTTGCTGCTGGTTAGATCTCGACGTAACAAAAGTATTATGGATGGCAGGCATTGCCGAACCTCTTGCTTAATAAATTATAGGCATTTCAGACGTGTATAACAAATGCAATTATTGTTCTTATGCTGATATACCTTGAAGTAAAACGGATTGGTAAATAGTTTTAAAAGAGGGAATATATTAATTGGCAAAAGAGGATTCATTTTAACCATCAAGAGAGCATGATAGTTGATTTCTTTGTGGAAAAGAACAAAAAAGCATTACTGGAGGTCTTTGAGAAATTAGACTCCAGTAGATTGGAAATTCTTGAGCATTGAATTCTCAAACTCTTAACAGAAATTTTCAGCTATGCACTTCATCTATCCGATTCCCATAGCTAAAAGTGGCCTAGTTCTTTTGCCGAATTATGCTTTTTTTTTTTTTTTTTTTTCAGATGAGGAGATTGAGGGGTCCACAGTTACCATTTTGATCATAATCAAAGATCAGCTGCATTTATGATGAACCAATATATCTAAGCAACCAAGTTCGTCGACCTACATTTCCGGCTAGTAAATATCTGTCCTTAAAAAATTGGCAAGGAAAGCAGCCCTTTTCTGTGATTTGTTTTGCTTCATCTCTCACATGTTTATTTGTTTCATAGACTTCTTGGTAGGGGTTTTTGCAGTTTAGTGCTACTAGTGACATAAGTCTTTCGTCCAAAGGCCAAGAGAGCATCTCAGAACTCTTCCGTGCATTAAATCAAAATTTTATATCCCGCCTAATACATGATAAGAAAGTACTGTCCTTTGATTCTTCAAACAATTCAGAAAGTGTAGTAGTGCGCTTATTTGGACCGGAGGTTCACACTCCAACCCCGTTACAAGTCCGGTTAGGCTTAATACATAAGTAGTGCAGGTTGTTGTTATTAAATCAATAAATAAGAAAAGACAATAAGTCTTAATACACACTAGTGGCGCATTTGTACTCTGTTATGCTTATGCCATGAAAACGGTACCCACTAAAATAAATTAAAAGTGACCGCTCACCAATTAAGTTAAAACAACCATGTCGCCTAAAGAAATGAATGAGCCAATGATTTTTAAAATTCCTCTAATATTTGTCAAATTTCCAGAGTTCTTAATTCAGTTTTGAGGTATCCATGGATATCTATTCAAGTTCAAATTTCTCGGAATCTTCTCTGCACTACTAATACGAGTTGCTATTATAGATACTTCAGAAAGAATAAGTCAATTTAATCCAGTACAGGTGTAAAATCTTGGATGAAGAAAAAAGAAAAAAAACAGTAGAGAGAAAATTCGATAGTTACAGCAATTATCAGCGAGGTTCATCATGTACTCTTTCTTTTCGTGAGCTAGACAAAGATTCTATCAATAGATCTACTTGAACAAACAAATATTCTATGCTATTTCCTCTCCTTTTCTTCTCCTATTTCGTGCAAGTAATCTGCTTAACTTTTTGACAAACGTTAAAGCCATTTATGATTGAAAAAAAAAAAAACACTAGGACATATCTAACTCAACGATCCAACATTTTTCCAGGTGCCTTTTCAGATTTGTCCTTGCATGTTTCGGTAGGTTTTGGTTTGTCCATCAAAGTCTTTTACGGGCTCGTGATGCCTTGCTACTCCATCCATCCATCTCCCTCATGTTAATTAATGCTAAAGAGACCTTCCCAGTCTTTAGTTTGGACTGGTCTAGTGTGTCTAGGACAATACTTGGGATAAGAGTAACGCTTACCGGCTGGCCGGTTGCTATAAATTGCATGAAAAGGAGATGTTTTATAAACCGGCTTATAAAAATTGGTAGGTAAACTTCTCGTTTGGGTTGCTATTTTTTGAAATTTTTATAAAAAAATATATTACAGCGATTTGATATATATGAAATAAAAGAGTGATTGAAGAGTATGTTCACAGAAAACGTAAGAATATTTTGTCAGAGAGAATGAATACGAGGCCAAAAATTAGTGGAAGTATGAAGCTGATAGAATCCTATGCATTAATTTCTTGGAAGGTACAATCCCAAGATTTCTTTTGTACTGTATGTGCTAATCGTTAACAATCTTAAGAACCATTAAGAGAAAAAAGAGTGTCAACCACTTTTTCTCTACCCATTGATCTAATGGAAGATGAAGTACCAAATTTCAGCTGGTAGAACCCTTATGACGGAGACAAGGAACTTAATTAGGACATTAGAAATTTTCATTGGCTCCTCGACGACTCTTTCCACTGCTAGTGGGATTCAAGCAATCAGATGCAACCGCGGTACATAGTTGACTATGCAACTCAAGTCTCCAAGCATCATTTGCTTAGAAGTTAGAATAAAAGAAGTCCAAATTCCCCGACGTCACTGCACGAATTGTAGAAGATGACGAAGTGAAGTTCATACGGTCACAACTTCGTTTTGTCATCAGTTAATTGGCCATTTGAAGTGAAATAGTCATCAAATCAATAATGATGGCTGAAATTTTAATGGGATAATATCAGAAGCTTCCATTGAAATTTCTCTTAATATTACTTAGGAGTTCTAAAATTTTAAAATATCACTTATCTACCCTCATCATTGCATAAAGAGTTTATTAACCCTTATTTGATATATAATTCACAAATCAAATAACCAAAACTCAAAAAAATTTAAATAAAAGGAATAAAAGTCACTTTCTCCTCTTTCCTCCTCCGAAATTCTATCTTACTCTTTTTTTTCAACAATTATGCAATTTTTATTCATAAATTATAGTAAATTAAACTCTATTTATCTTTTACTTTTTGTGATTGTAATAGAGTGGAGTATGATTTCTTTTTTTTGGTTTAGTACAACTTAAATACTTGGACCACGGGTAAAGATTCTAGAGAAGAAGTTGAGAGAAAAAGAATAAGGTTCATAGAATTGGATTTTGAATATATATATATATATATATATATATATATAGAGTTAAATTTGAGGTAGTGTACTATCTTTTTTTTTGTGCAAAAAAAAAAAAAACTCTTTTGCTTTCGAAATTTATATTTCTATGGACTATAACTTTATGATAAGGTGGTATTACTAGAGATCGTCTTTTAGATGGTCATTTTTCTTGGAGTAAACAAAGTGGTTTAGGAGCATTTTTATTTAGTAAAATGAGCCGAATGGTAGTTTAGGATTTTTTAAAATTTTGTTACACAAATAACAAAAATAAGGGAGGTAAATGATTATTTTCAAAACTTTAGAGGTGGTAAGTGATATTAAAAGTAACCTCAGGAGAGGTTTCTAATATTATCCCAATTTCTATCCATCGGCCCTGCCTGCGGTCAGAAAAAGGCAACTCCTTCGCATAGTTTATTTAGACCTCCGAAAGTAACAGCATTTGGATTTTCTGACCAGAATATCTGCACCTGAAAATAATAAAGTAAGGGACGGCTGCTAGCGAAATTCAAACGTTATAAGTTTGGAAAGCCTTGTCAACCCTGGCTATAATTGCGTGAAGTTGAAAATATCTATTGCATGAGCAATTAGATATAATCTTAACAGGAGGAACCAAGATACATTCATTGGCTGTGGAATCCTCTGCTCAGGGCAAAATGTGGATCTTTGAAAGAAAAGGCCCTTCTGGATTCTCAGCTAGTACCACAGCTGAAGGAGTCACTCAAGGGATTGATGGAACAGGCCTGACTGCCATTGTTACTGGTATAATTTCCTCTTCCTTTCTGTTCCCCAAACCACCTTCTCTAGCCCCCAGTTATTCCAGCTCCAATTCTGCTTTGTACCTTTTCTTTAGGCAATTTTGGTTTGTACTCAGCATTGATGAAGTTGGAAATTGTAAAGATATATCCATGTTCTCACGAATCATGACTGTGATGATGCAATTGGGATCATAACAACCTGCATATGGCCTGCTGTCAATCAAATTAGATGGATTCTGTATTTGATAAAAGATGCTTAATTGTAATTTCAGGGGCATCAGGTGGCATTGGCGTGGAGACAACAAGAGTGCTTGCCTTCCGTGGGGTTCACGTGATCATGGCTGTGAGAAACACAAAAGCTGGTTTAGCAGTTAAAGATGCAATTGTTAAAGAGATCCCTGCTGCTAAAGTTGAGGTCATGGAGCTGGATCTCAGCTCAATGGCATCAGTTAGGAAATTTGCTGCAGAATACATTGCTGCGGGTCTTCCACTGAACATTCTCATGTGAGAGCATTTTAGTCCCAATCAATTTAACTTTTGAAGTTTGCGTAAAAGCATTTCTTTTTGGGATATATCTTGTTCAAAATCGATAATAGCCCTCTGCTTTAGAAACTGTTTTGTACTCAGAACTTAACAGATTGAAAATGTCTGTCCATTTCTGGCAGCAATAATGCAGGAGTTTTCGTTTCCAAATTTGCGCTTTCTAAGGATGACATTGAGCTCCAGTTTGCAACTAATTATTTGGGTACGCCTGTCATTCGCAACTTGCTTGGTTCTCGTTGAGTATTATTTGGAGGAAAATGAATTTCTTAGTTGCATGTAGGTTTAATGATGTTTCTGAACTGATTATAATTGATCACTTTATTGCAGGCCATTTTCTCTTAACAAACTTGTTGCTAGATGTAATGAAAAGTACAGCAGCAGAGAGCAATGTAGAAGGAAGGATTGTGGTTCTTTCATCATTAGGTCATCGGTTCGTGTACCAAGAAGGGATACAATTTGATAAAATCAACGTTGATACCCGGTAATCATGGAATGCATCCCCATATTACTACCTATATAGGTAGCCGTTCAAGGATACTTCTGTGTGATACTTACTAAAACAGGAATTTTTTCTTGATGTTTCTAATTTTAGATACAAATATGGGCAATCAAAGCTCGCCAATATACTACATGCTGGTGAGCTCTCGAGACGCTTGAAGGTACTCTATATCTGTAGTTCCAGAAGATATCCCAGCTCTACTTTTTTAGCTCATTCATTTTGCCATCCAACATTTCTTTTTCTCCCATGTCAATCAGGAAGAAGGGATTCCAGTGATTGTTAATTCAGTTCATCCAGGATCTGTTGCTACTGATCTTATGCGCAATAGCGGCATTCTCTCTGGTATTTCTTTCTCTGGTAACTATAAACAGTACTTAACCAACGCTTCTGAGGCGTTGTCAAACATGTCATTTCATCGAAACTAGGATCATTCTCACATAATGTGCAGAACCAGAATACCAAGTTCTTGCTCCAACTAATCATCACTACCCATCATCTCTTGTATTATCTGAACAAAGCTGCACCCATCCTTCTTGGAAAGTTTAGGGGGGCGCTCGTACATAGTCCTGTCCCTTCGTTACATTTATAATTTGATCTTGGCTTCTGGCAATGCAGGTGTTTTTAACGTGATTGGCAAATTGTTTTTTAAAGATGTTCAACAGGTTGGTTTTTTTCTTTAAATTGCACCGTTAATTGCAGATTCTTGATGACATTGGATTTAAGAATTGATTGATGGTGGTTTCAGGGAGCTGCAACTACTTGCTATGTGGCATTGCATCCACAAGTGAAGGGAGTCAGTGGGGAGTATTTTGCAGATTCTAACTTGTCCCAAGCAAGCCCTTTAGCTAATGATGCAGAATTGGCCAAAAAGCTGTGGGATTTCAGCTTGAGCTTGATAGCCCCCAAGTAATATTATGACTTCTAAGGGAGTCTTTTTAGTCAACAATATTTTGGGGCGTATCGTTTCTGTATCTTACTGTAATAACGAGTCACACCTGTAGAATGTGGGATCTTCAAGTCGATTGCTTATCAAGTTCTGTCTGGTTATGTAATTTTTAGAGTGTTTGGTATTATAAAACAGTCTAATTTTGGTATAAACATGCAAATTGTCAATTAATATAACTAATTCACAAGTACATCAAAGTTGTATGAATTTATGGGAAAAAAGAGAAAAAGGAATTACAATAATTGGAGAGACCAAGTGGTAGATTTCAGATCCAAGTGGTAAGTATCAGATCCATAAGCTATTATTCTTTAGACATGATCAACTGGAGAGACCTAGAATGTGTGAGTTCTATGCTTACCAATACTATTTATCAAAAATTGATCGTTACTATGTAATATGAATTCAAATTGAAATTCAAATCATGCACATGTAGCATATATTCAGAATTGTTAGTGTAAAAAAATGTACACTAATAGTGTATAAAAACTTGCTCAATAAAGATAATGTATATTGACGATTAACAAATGGTTCTATGACAAGGACCTTGATAGACTTCATTTTACTGGGCTTTAATTGTTAAAAGTTTGATCCTTCACAAAGTCAGAAAACAAGTGTCCTTTTCCTCTACCATGCTAGTAAACATGAAACTTGACAAAATCCCCCACACTTCAACCATCCAACGAGTTTTTTCTAGTTTACAAAAGTGTACCAAACATTTCTATTTAGCAAACATACATTACATTCGACAACAAATCGTTTTTGACTTCTCTTTTTAAGTGACAAAAATGGTTCGGCTCCTTAATTTAGTCTTTATTATGTTCCATCTCTAATGCAAAAGATTAGGCCCTAATCCCAAGTCCTCCTTGGACGGGCTACTCCCCCTCCTTTTTTCTTTTTTCTTTTTTCTTTTTTTTCTTTTTTCTTGGGGGTGAGAAACGGAATCCTGGTTGGACTTGGATAGCTAGACTTGGGCCTGAGACTTGGAGGGCTATATAGGACACCATTTTACCTGAATTTGAAAATAAATTCAATAACCGAAATTTTTCACAAAAATAAATAAATAAATAATAAATAAAAGAGAGAGACTAATGTTCAGCCGGCTAAGTTGGCCTGAAGAATTGAGAGTTTCTTCCAGTGGGCTGGATGAATTTAAGTTGATCTCTTTTTTATTAAAAGTGTACATCAATGCCAAGTCAGAGTGGAAGTTGGAGATAGGACTGAATACATTCGCTCAAAATAAGTTGAAAATTCTGGGTGTTGGTTGGGACTTGGGCGTTCGAGTCCCCAACCAACATTCTTCTGTCAGGATTAACTCTGACTCTTGCTGCAAATTTAATGGGTGCTGTAGGGCAAATTTAATGGGTGGTTTAGTTTCTGCTAGTTCTCAAAGACTCAGTTGGGTCTGTCCCCTTCCCCTCTTAGCATAAAAATAAGAATAGATGTAGATTGTTGATGAGTGATCAAAAAAAAAAAAAAAGGTTGATTATTATGTAAGAGCATTTGCTCTTTTTTTACTCTTTTTTTTTCGTTTGAGTAAGTCTTCGAGTTTCTTTTTGAATTCTTCGAAGATGCCATTTCAATAAAACAATTAATACTATAAGCTTTTCAAGATTGGAATCATTAGGACCAAAGCCTGCAGGCATAATTCGGAACTTGTTCGAATTTTCCATAACAATCAAACAACATTTGTATGTATGAATTAATGTCTTCCTAGATGCTATCAGACAACATTAATTTTGTTTAGCGAAACTGATGTCTTTCAAGACGAAATCAAACAACGTTGGTTTCGCCAGAACTTATGCCGCTAACGGACCCAAAAGCAAAAGAATCTGCTTCTAAATTGAATGTGAAGACAAAAAAAACAGCTAATCTCCTGACGTTGTCAAATTGAAACCACATATATACAAGTTCAAGTAAATTTGCATGAACTAGCTAGTTGAATGTTGCCGCTCAGATTCCAGGTTGCCTAGTCCATATGTGGATTTTTGAAAGAAGAAGGCCTTCAGGATTCTCAGCCAGTACAACAGCTGAGCAAGTTACTCAAGGGATCGATGGAACAGGCCTAACTGCCATTGTCACTGGTATGCGGTCCGCCTCATATAACCTCCTTGCCCCCTTCTAAAGGATCTTGATTGTATTCATTTGCTGTGTGGGTTCGAAAAAAAGAAACTTGATAGCCAATTACAGACTATCCGGTACATACACTTGCGTAGTTTGAAATTCTAATGGCTCAATTCGCATGTTGCATGCTTTTGCGATGAAAGGCTGTCGATAAAAACATGATGATCAGGATCAGTCTATGGAGATCAGACTTAATTGTACAAATGCTGAGAAATGATGTAATTTCCAGGGGCAACAAGTGGTATAGGCCTGGAGACAACAAGGGTGCTTGCTTTACGCGGGGTTCATGTGATCATGGCAGTGAGAAATGCAGATGCTGGCAGAGCTGCCAAAGATGCAATTCTTGAAGAAATTCCTGGTGCTGAGATTGAAGTCATGGAAATGGACCTCAGCGCCATGGCATCGGTGAGGAAATTTGCTGCAGAATACAAAGCCACGGGTCTTCCACTTAACATTCTCATGTGAGGGCATTTCATTCCAAGAATTATCTAGGCCTACCCTTTTACTTTCAGAATTGTAATACTTCCAAAATCTAACAAATTGACAATTTATCTCCATTTCTTGACAGAAACAATGCAGGTGTTGTCACTTTTGAACTTCTGCTATCTAAAGACGACATCGAACTCCACTTTGCAACCAATTATTTAGGTGCCCAGACCTGTTCAATTGCAAGCGTAATCCTATTGTGTTGGGGTATATTTCTCCCTGCTTATGAGTTTCCTCATCTTTTATTTTTCCAGGCCATTTTCTTTTGACAAACCTACTATTGGAGACAATGAAAAAAACATCAGCAGAAAGCCACATAGAAGGAAGAATTGTGAATGTTTCATCAGTGGCTCACGGCATTGTGCCCCATGAAGGGGTACAATTTGATAAAATCAACGTGGATAACAAGTAATCATCACAGCTCCAATTTTTATTAGTTTGATTTGCGTTCAGCGAGAGCATGATCTCATAGTCTTCTGTGAACATAACCCTCTCTCAATATTGTAAATTTAGGTTCAAATACGGGCAATCAAAACTTGCTAATATATTGCATGCTGCTGAGCTCTCAAGGCGCTTGAAGGTATCAGTGCAGATACCCATATTGTGTTCTGTCCTTTCTACCTCTTCAGAATCTTTCTGGACCTTTTAAATTCGCAGTTGTTCTGTTGAATGCTAACAGGAAGAAGGGGTGCCGATAACTGCTAACTCACTTCATCCTGGAATTATTGTTACAAATATTTTTCGCCATTCAAAGTTCCTCTCTGGTAAATATTGCAATATGGTAGAAAGACACTCTCGACATGTTATTGGGACTTTAAAACACATCATTTTCATCTTCTGGAAATTCAGGTGTATTCAACATGATTGGCAAATATGCTTCCAAGAGTGTTCAACAGGTTCGCCTTTTCTTCTGAATGCAATAAAAACAGATGGCACTAAAATCCGTTCATTGATAGTCAATGTACTGATTTCACTAAAGAGCTGCCATCTAAGCTGGTCCAACAGATAATATTGTGAACTTTGATTTACTTTGGTGGTCTCAGGGAGCTGCAACTACGTGCTATGTGGCATTGCATCCGCAAGTCAAGGGAGTCAGCGGGGAGTACTTTGCAGATTGTAACTTATCCCAACCGAGTTCTCTGGCCAAAGACTCAGAATTAGCCAAAAAATTGTGGGATTTCAGTTTGAGTTTGACAGACCCCAGGTGATGTATATTACTAATTTTGGGACAGATTATGCTTTATGGCCCGTTTAGGGTTGCATTAACTTATTGAAAAGTACTTCATCTAATAGCGCTTTTAATAAAAGTACTTATTAAGTGTTCAAATACTTCTAAATATATTGTTTGGATTCAAATTTCAATAAGTATTTATTATATTGGATAATGTATAAGTTTAATTTTTTATAAATGCATTTATCTCTTTATTCAGTTCATAATACAGGATAAAATGATTAAATTCAATGTTTTTTTTCTTAAAACATAAAAGCTAATCTAAAAGCATCAAATTTTAGCTTTTGCTAAAAGTGCTTTTAGCACCAAAAGCTCCATTCCTAATTTTATGGGACATCTCAAAAGTCCTTTTTACCAAGAGCACTGCAATCTCAAACAGAGTCTTAGTCTCTCATAGAAAATATTTCCTATGATTTCAAAAACCTTGCATAGTATTTTCGATTTCTCATGCTTTGGATTAAAAGGTCAAAGTGACACAAATTGTCATCATTGACACTTTAGAAACTCAAATGAGCATATTGACCGAGATATATAAATAAAAGGTGAATTATATTTTAGCCACTGTTGTTTTTATATATAAATGCAGTCGTTTTAATTTTTGCCTTTTTTTTTTTTTCATTTTCATTGAGTACGAAAGAAGGTGTATTTGATCTCTTTTCTCAAGTAAAAGGAACAGTAGGCTCATCGTACTAACTTGATGTTAAAAACTTGCTTGGGCTCATGTAAAAGCATATTAGTATGTGCAATAACCTTAACAAAAATGGGCCCGATGGGCCGAACAGTGAAACTCCTGTTGGGTCATTTGGTTTAGTTGACGAATTTGTCATTTGTTGCGGTACATGAGATGGCAGCTTCGTAGAGTGTTCAAAAATTAATTTCCACACAAAAAGTGGGGATGGTAATTGGTAATAGAACGGGTGCCGACTGGTAGGGGTGGCCACGGTTCAGGTTTGAATCGAAACCGAATCGACGGTTTATTGAATCTAAATCGGAACCGAAACCATAACCGTGACTAAAGGTTCAGGTTCAGGTTCATAAAAAATTTTCTAAACCGGAACCGACGGTTCAAAACCCGTTCAAACCGTTTAAAATACATTTATATCCTAAGTTACTGGACTTTTTTGATTCAATTTAGAATTCAATTTTAATAACCAGCACCCAATATCAAAAAGCCTCAGTTTTAGTCCAATAACCTATTATCCAAATTCATTAATAAATCTAGATATAATAAATAATTTAGGTATAAATCCAATTTAATCCGAGTGTTAAACTAGCATTTAATGACACTTTGACTTTAACTAGTCACTATGACAAATTCTCAATATAAGTTGAGGTATTTTTTCATAAGTTGAGATATTTTTTGATAAAATTTGTATTCTTTGTTTTTCCTTGCCACACGATAGTACAATAAAATTCATAAATTTTTCAACATTAGTTGTTATATTTACTTAAAATCAATTTTATAATACAAGTATTTATATGTAACTAGAAGAACCGAAACCAGAATCGGAAGAAATCGAAACCGTAATTGAACCGGAACCGGAGGTTCAAGAACCGTAACCATAACCATCCTTGTAAGGGCCGGTTCAGATTCCACCTTTCAATAGAATCGGAACCGTCGGTTTTTAAACCGGAGCCGACGGTTTTGGACCGTGGCCACCCCTACCTACTGGTACTCACTCTACTAGTGGAAAAAAGGAGCGGGGGCGAGGGTGGGCGCCGGAGGGGTGGTGGTAGGGAACGGATTTTCCACCCCCCACACTAAATGAGCCAGGGCCCAGCCCCACCCCTCATCCTCCCCCCCTAAATCTATATAATATATATTTCTACGTGTAAAATATAAAATAATGATATGCTATTGTTATTATATAAATATATTGTATAAAATAAATAACTCGTTAAGTTGTTACCATAAAAAGATATAAGTTTTGTTAAAGTTTCAAAAGAATGATTAATAAAACTATTATTATATCTATATAAATTGAAAAGGTTAAATCAAATAAAAAATAATAATAATGATAGTGACACAAGGAAAGTGCACCTGTCAAGGATAGTGTGATAGAGGTGGGGGTTGGAATAGAGGACAGGGGTGGGGGAACTTTTAGAGAATGGGGTAGGTTCCCTGCCCCAAAACTATCCATTTGCCATCCCTAACAAAAAGTGAAAAATGGAAATCAATACTATTAATTTCATTTCTAATTATCTTTTTTGTTTTTAAAAGAAATCTCTAACAGTTCTGTTTAATTCTTCGTCTAATTCAACCAATGAACCTTGAAGAACTTCAGTTGATTTTGAGTCCTTTTTTCAGTCGCTTATAATTCACTAAAAACCATTTTAGCTTACAACAAACAACAATTGAAAATGTTCCTTAAAAACATTACTCGACCTACAAATGCCCTTGATAAATCCATGCAAAAGTATCCCATAATTCCATGATCAAGCGAGGCTGTCTTCCCAACTACTTGGGATCCGTCAAACTCACACTGAAGTCCCACAGTTTCCTTGCCAACTCTGCGTCTTTGGCTAGCGCACTTGCTGTGCCTATGTCGCAATCTGAAAAATACTCCCCACTCACCCCTTCAACTTGTGGATTTAAAGCCAAATAGCAAGGAGGGGCTGCACCCTGCATCCATGCAGGACATTGAGGATGAAATGAAAAAAAGAAAAAACAAGAGAAGAAAAAGCAAAAGAGAGATGTAAAGCGACAATGATGATAGAGGAGATGAACCTGTGCAATGTTTTTGAGAAATGGTTTGCCAAGCCAAATTCCAAGACCTGCACCAATATTTGAATGGAAGCATTAGACATGATGCATAGAATCATAAAACAAAGAATTATTTCTTTCTACACTAACCGTATATACACTGTCACCTATAAATGAATTGGTTACGATCATGTATGTATAGGTGTCTTTTTCCAAGTGTTACAGTCACGTATGTATTTTGGGTTACCTAGAATTGTATAGGTGTCTTTTTCGTAAAGAAGTAGATTAAACATGAGTCCTAGCACTAAATCACTTGACGCAATTATAGAGTTATAACAATCGTCAGAATTAATGAAGTATGTATTCTTAATCTTAATAAAAAAAAATGTGCTCCTCTTGATCGAATCTGTTTGCCACCATCTTCCTTAATTCTTATAGAGCCAACCCAATGAGTACCTTTGACTATTAAGGAATGATCAGATAATTATTAACTGAGAAGTGGAAGAGATTACCCACCCAAGAATTGGTGACGGGTGATATTGGTAACAATTGCTCCAGGATGAACAGAGTTAGCGGTTGCGTTCACTCCTCCTCCCTGTGGGGTGACCCATGTTAATTCACATTAAGAATAATTGTAGGATACTTATTTTTGGTGGCATACTTTCTCTAGTGAACACTCGGTGGAAAGGGTGTCTGGTATTAATTTTATAGTAAGAGTGTCATTATTTGAGAAAGTACCTAAATGTGAGGGATGTAACAAATGTAAGTATACGTGTAAATGTAATAAATTTAGCATAAATTAAATGTATTAACGAGTTCTCTCTTTATATATTCCCCAAGAAAATCCAAGTAAAAATTAATTGTTACTCTTGCCTCCTTGGTATATACCATTTTTTAACAAGAATTATCAAACAGCAGTCGACTATACGTAGCCTATGGAGACTATACTGATCAGAGGAAGCCGTTGGACTTGGAAAATAATCTAATTGTCTACCTTTACACTAGTAAAACACCAAAATTTATCTGCAATCTTTAATTCATGGGAAGTAGGACTAGACAACTAGTATGGGCTTATTACATGTCTGTTGATAAAAGGGGTGGGTTAAATCCACACTCGCACGGACTAAATCGACACCATTAATGTGTTAATGACTTGTACTATTAATATTAAAAATTATATCAGGTATGGGTTTAGGGTGCAGGGATTCTAATTTAGTATCACCTTTGATAAAATGGTAAGGAATTGAAATTACCTGTAAGCGCCTTGCAAGCTCACTTGCATGCAGTATATTGGCGAGTTTCGATTGTCCATAGGCATAAAACGAGTTGTAGCTGGTAATTTACAGGAAGAAAAATCAGAAACCATCTCGTTATTAAAGTTAGTTATGTAAAGCCAGACTTCAATTCGAACGATAAATTTATTCGTTACTTGAAATATCCCTCAAATTCAATGGGAATCTTTAATCAGTCATACCCACATTACAGATCAACTCTGCCTTAACATTGATGATTAGCTTTGTTTTAATCCTATCTTTAGGTTTTTGGGGTTGAATCAGTAGCTAGCTAGGCAGGAGATGAATTGGATTAAACAATTACCACTGTAGAAACAAAGGGGGAAAAAAAAAAAAAAGAAACAAAGAAAAAGTTTGAAACATAAAAAATTGAAGGAAAAGAGTACCACCTTGATTTGTCATTTATTTTATGAAAACGAATTCCTTTCCGATATCCAAGCCTGTGTGCCACTGATGAAACAACAACAATTTTCCCTTCCTTTTGGCTGTTCTGCGCAGTTCTTTTAAGGTTCTCCAACATCAGGTTTGTCAAGAGGAAATGACCTGCACAAAGGATACTACTTCTATCTCTGTCTGTGTGGCATATGTACATTGTATCCTTTAAGTTGAAAAAACTGGAATAGATAGATATACACAAATGCCAGACTTGCCAGATATTGTAGCTTCCCACTTGTAATTCCAGATGAATAAAAGCCAAATGGCACACATAAACCATACTTGGCAGTAGGCAAAAACCAAGCAATCCATATACCTAGATGATTTGTTGCAAATTGCAGTTCTATTCCATCCTGAGAAAGCATGAAGGGAGGTGCCATAATCCCAGCATTGTTGCTTTCAAGTAAACAAAAAACAAAACCGTCTCAAGATCAGGTTTAGAAAACAAGTACTCTAAAGCACCAAAACGCCATGCATGCACGTTCAAACAAAGACAAATTGATAATATAATGTTGCAAAGCTACTCTTCTGCTGATCCAGTTACATCAGAATGTTGAGGGGAAGACCCATGGAGTTGTACTCAGACGCAAATTTCCTAACAGATGCCATAGAGCTAAGGTCCAACTCCAGCACTTCAATTTGAGCATCAGGGAGGATCTTTTCCATTATGTCTTGCTTTACTTCTCTACCGCCATCCAGATTGCAAACTGCCATAGTTACATGTGCACCACGCAACGCCAGGACCCTTGTTATCTCCCTGCCAATACCGCTGATGCTCATGAAATGCAGAAGAAAGTGTAGACTATCAGATACCAGACAGCCAATTTTGCCTAAAAATATTTTTTTGTAAACATAGATATGCTTTTGTAAGGACTAATAAGAAGGTATTTAGTCATTTTTTATTTAATTAGAAGTTTTGGAGAAGATTTGTTGTACCTTAACACAGTTCCAAATCAACTTTTTAACATACTAATGAAAAGTTTTGAACAGTTCAAAAAATCCCCTAATACCACTACAAAGAAGAGGTAGTTGGTCGGTCCAATTGAAAACATCTTTATAAACCTTTTGAGTACAGAAAAGAAAGAGACCTGTGACAATGGCAGTGAGGCCTGTGGCATCAATTCCTGGTGTAGCCTCCTCAGCTGTGGAGCGAGAAGAGAATCCAGATTGCCCTTTTCTCCAAGAAAACCACATCTTCATTCCCCAGGCTCTTCTTCTCCAAGTATCGAAACTCAAGAGCAATTCACATAAAACAGAGGAGAAGAAAAGACGTGTTTTTTTATTCAACACATCTACCTCTGTAAGCAAAACACATCACTGTTGCTTTTCCTTGACAGTTCCTCTCAAGGTACCACCGGATGAAACAAGTACTAAAATAGCAATCTAATCAGTATGAGGATTACAAGAAACAAAATTCCGTGTTGTAATGACATTAACCTATCCTCATCAGCTGATTACGTAAACTAAGCAGATATACACAACCCATTAAAATAACAAAAATATTAAGTCGACAATTAACTGCCTCTAATGTAACAGATACAACGCCAAACTCATGGTTCATTTTCTAATAATCTCCCCCCGAATCCCTAGGATATTATGGACTATAATATAACTTCTTTCTCTGAATGTCATTCCTCGCCAATATGCTGTATACAGATCAGCAGCTTTGAAAAGCTTTCAAAGTAGCCGCAGGTAAGAACCAACTACTTATAGTTTCTGGAAACCATATAAACCATATTTCATCTCTAAACAATATTGGACAATTTGACAACAACGCCGTGCAAAATATACACAAACATCAACACAGTATATTCGATGCAATGCAAACTCTTACTTACGAGACATGCATAGGTGACGCAAAATTCATCTACCTACGGCTAGACTACTTCATTGTATTGAATTTTGACCCGAAATCTGAAGTCTGAACAAACAAGTCACTCTATGTTTAGAAGCAAAATGCAGATGCAATGTACAACATGAAATATATAAATCATGAGATCATGATCTGTTTGCACCTTCCTTGTCTCCCTGTTTAGCAGAAGGTGGCGGCCCATTAATTTGCTTTCGTACCATCCATAGAACAGAAGCCAAAATATATTACTCAAATTCTGACAGAAATCATGATGCCTTGATCTGATTACGGGGAAAAAAGAAAAAAAAAAAAAACAGAAATATTCAAAACTCTTAAGTTGAGCAGAACAAAAATTCCTCACCCGAGATAAAACCATTAACGCTAGTAAACAATTTTCTTTTATTTCATTGTCAAACTACATATCCATTTACTTGATGCTCACACCAATAAGAATCGAAAATGTTCCATGACAAAGACCATTATTTTACATATCATTTAATAGCACCATAAATATATGATTGAGCAAGGTTGAGTCCGATCTACTATTTGGGATCCGTCAAGTTCAAGCTAAAGTCCCACAGTTTCTTGGCCAATTCAGCATCCTTAGCTAGAGCACTTGTTTTTGCTATATTAGAGTCTGAAAAGTACTCGCCACTTACTCCTTCAACTTGCGGATTTAAAGCCACGTAGCATGGAGTGGCAGCACCCTACAGATCATTGGGGATGACAGGAATGAAACATATGAAAGCTAGAAGGTAAATTGAAAAATGGAAAACAAGATTCACCAAGCGCCTCCAATTTGAGGTGCCAGAAAGATTTTCTTTAAAGAAACAAGACAAGATGAAGCTAACCTGTGGAATGGATTTGAGAACGAGTTTATTAAACAAACTTCCCACAGCTGCATCAAGAGTCAACCAAACTAAACAATTAATATACCTTATTTGATCTAGAGAAGCATAAATCAATCATGCCAAATGAATAATATAAAGGGAAGCTTCAAAACTAGCCATACAATATACTGCTATTAGCTAATTAGGAATATCAAAATATTTTCTCATTTCACCAACCTATATTTTGGCCTCAAACCTTATTGACTAAAACAAAAAAAGCAACACTTTTCTTCTGAAGCATTGTGAAAAGCTTTATGTATAAGATATTGTACATACAACGAAGACTTCATCTTTTGCATCAACCTGAACTCTTAACTAGTTTACTGAAAGATTGCACGTGCTTTATCCTCAGGTTTCGAATATAGACAGGATTTTCATATTCTGATAAATAAAACCTGTGCGCACCACAACAATCACAACTGAGCAAACTTTGTCCTGTAGTTGACTTTCATCCCTAGAACTCCCAAAAGCTTTAGTTTGAATGGATTTCGGATGATCTGTTTCTACGATTTGTTGAGATGAGGTTGCATTGTGGTAGCTACGAGAATTCTAATGGTCTATTTTTCCCATTTTCCAGCAAGGACCAGGTGTGTAAAGGATAACAAGCTATCAAGCTCACCATGGTACAATAAAGGGTTTGTCTTTGCATGTATTAGGGGTATATTATGGGAAAGCCTTTACTTTAAAATATAGTAAAGAACAATCAGAAAAGGCATAGAGTTCTACCATCCATCAACTTTTGGTGACGCATAAGGTTCGTGTAGATCATTCCAGGATGAAGCGAATTGGCAGTTACGTTCACGCCTTCTTCCTGTGGGAGGATAAAAGGCTGTTATTGCACATTTTATTGAACATGCTGAGTAGGAAAACTTTGAGATATTAATAGATGAAGTGGAATATGACACTAGCAGTCTATCTATGTATGCATTTGTGTTTATTGGCCAAATATTAACTCATGTAGTCAAATGCAATTATTTCGCATGATCATATTCACAAGGATGAATGATATTTTGATTAAAGATTTGCTTGCTTCTGAGACTTAATGTTGTATAGACATGAATCATTGTTCTTACAGTTTAGGATAGTGATGCAGGTAGCATCTAAGGGCTTCCAAGACATCTCATTCAAAATTCCAGAACAGAATGAGAATTTGAAAATATGAAAACAATTGTCAACGTTGATTTATTAACTCACAAAGATACTGTCAAATACTGAACATGTATTTCACTTATTATATTACTGCTTCCTAATTTGCTCATCTCAAACTATAATAAAATAATTTAAGCATGTCAAGATTTGATAATTAGTTACTTACTGCTCTGCCTCCTGATACAACAAGAGATCAAATAGTCGTAGGCTATAGAGATTTGGACAACCTCTAGTTTATATGAACCATTATGTAACTCATCAGTAAAATGGTTCCAGAGTCACTTTTCTGCTAATGAGGATTACCTTCAAGCGCCTTGAAAGTTCACTAGCATGCAATATATTAGCGAGTTTGGATTGTCCATAGGCACGGAAAGAGTGGTAGCTGGAAAGAAACGAAGAAACAGAAAGCATTTCATTATAAACAATTTATGAGCAGATATCATTAATTCCAGCCCTATTCAGTTCATTCAATTTATTAAGTACGAGAACTGAGAAGTCTACACCATAGGCCTCAAGGATCAAATAATTTATCATTTGGATTTTAGATTTTGTTCACATTTATCTCAAAAGATCATTTTCTACCCATGCTTTGGTCTACTTTGTTGATGTTGTTAATAAACTGACCTTTTGACATGCCCTGGGGATCTCAAGTCTATAATTTCCTAAATTCCCTCCCTCTATTCTTTTCTCTAGTGTTGCATGCACATAGAAAAAGGTGAACTCATCAGAACACAACTTGTCGCAAGTAACCCAAAATGCATTGGGTTGGCAATATGGATTTCTACTCTCCAATAAAAGTTTGGATCAGGTTGGTTTATCATTTAGTTCTAGAAAGAAAGTGATTGCATTATATGCATCGCTTTAATAGCAACTGACTGAACAACCAAGCACAAAAGTTAGGAATTTAATTAAACAAAAGAGCATCGTATATGCCACCTTGACTGGTCATTTATCTTGTCAAAACGAATTCCCTCTCGATAAGTAAAATTGTGTCCGGTTGATGAGACATTAACTATTCTCCCTTCTTTTTTGCAGTCACGTGAAGTGGTTTTCATTTTCTGCAGCAACAGGTTTGTCAAAAGGAAATGACCTGCAAAAAAGAGTGAAGTGTTTCACATTGGCATCAGTCATCATCTGTGCTTGAAAGCAAATAGTAATACAGGTAAGAAGCACATACAATCAAAAGAGTTATAACAAGACTGCTTGCAGAACCAAACAAAAAAATGTATTTCCACAGTTTCAAATCGGAAGATTTTCACTTAGTCAGTCAGATGTCCTTCAAACAATGCAACATCTTTAAAGTTAATAAGAAAATGAAAAGACAATTCCACTCTACTGGAAGTCTAACTTAGGGCGTAAGAGTAGCTACGAAAGAACTAGCCAACGAGTGAAGAATTCAATCAAACAATCAGTAGGTTATTTGGCGATAAGAATCCATCCTATCACAAAATTTCACCTATAAAGAAACATGGTACAGAAATTCAATGCAAGTAGGTACAAGACGAGCTTCACTATCTGGGGTTGGTTAATAATGGTCTACCTTCTCTTTTTTAATATTCTAATCTTCACATCCACATTTATTAAACAATAGAAAACATGAATGTACACACAGCATCAACTTTCACTTGCCAAACTACAAAGTCACAGTAAATGCTTTGAATTAACATGCAGCAACAAAAGATACAACTACGTGCCAGATTTTACCTACGCATGGCACCAGAAAGCAGCAATTAATGCCCAGCAATTTCTGACATCAGAGACTTATAATCTTAGGAAACATCATGTGTACAAGAAATGAATAGCAAGCATACCTATATGATTAGTTGCAAACTGCAACTCTAAACCGTCCTGTGAAAGCATGTACGGTGATGCCATAACCCCAGCATTGTTACTTTAAAAAACAAAAGATATCAAATTTAAGAAAAATTCAAGTAAAATAAGAGGAAAAGGGAAAAATTTGCACAAGAAAGTAAATGATTAACTTTAAATAAATAACCAAGAAGAAGCGAATATTTAACAATTAAAACACCATCCATATGAATATTGAATATTTGACAAACCATATGGTTATCTTACATCAGAATGTTCAGAGGAAGATCAGAGGGGTTGTATTCTGATGCAAACTTCCTAACTGATGCCATAGAGCTGAGGTCCAGCTCCATAACTTCAATTTTAGCATTAGGAATCTCCTTCAGTATGGCTTCCTTTACTTTTCTACCAGCATCCATATTTCGCACTGCCATAATCACATGTGCTCCACGCAACACTAAGACTCGAGCAATCTCTGTGCCAATGCCACTTGATGCTCCTGAAAATTGCAAACAAGGAAGAGCAGCAGATATCAGAAAACAAAGCTTGCCCGGGAAAAAAAAAAAAGAAGAAGAAAGTCTATCAGAAAAGTCAGAAACTATAAATATTTTTAATTTTTTCCCGTCAATAGGATTGCAACAAAGGACAACAGAAAAGCAAAAGGGATCAACAGTGTAAGCAAATCACAAATATACTAAAACATCTTCCAAGGAATGATGAATACAAAATTTCCCAACATATTATTAAGAACACACATGAGATCATCCACACAAAGTAAAGATTATAGAACTCAAACTACTAAATGAATGTAAATTTGTGATGCACAGTCAATGAATATTAATCAATTCCCCTTTTTGGATCAAATTACAATAACATGTAGAATGCCAGAATCATCTCCTCCCACCACCTAAGAGTTCCTGTTTTCCACTTGCATTGAGAAAATACAAAGTGCAAGGTATTCTTAGTTTTTACCATGCAAAGAAAGAAGTAAGTCACTGTTGGAGTATAGTTTACTGCATTGCACGAGGCCAAAGCAAGCTCACAGTCTGGCAGAGTTCCTACATGCTTGAATGTTGATACCTAATCATCCAAAAGAAATTTCGCTAGAGATCAACAGATTAACAAGAACCAAGTCGCAAACAACAGAACCTCCCCCACTTTTCTCCTTATTTTTCACTATGGGAGGATGCAAAGCGCATATCCTTAGATAGGACACCGCCTAGTCATAGTTCATCTGGTCATACTCAATCCTTCGTCGACATATGAATGAGATTTTGAGAGTGATGAATCGTCAAACAGTTGAAAAGTCTCAGGAAAAGTAAATATAAGGCAAAAATAATAACAATGCAAATGGTAATCTGAGAACAGCTTTGGCAAAATGAAAGTAGACAACTTTCATACATGAATATACTACGTGCAACACTCAACGGATAAAAGGGGAAAATTATGCAAATTAAGATTAGGAGAAAATAGCCAATTTAAGTGCTTTAACCCTAAGACCCCAGAAGAGGAAAAATACCTGTAACAATGGCAGTGAGGCCAGTGGCATCAACTCCTTGAGTGACATCCTCAGCTGTAGAGCTAGAAGAGAACCCAGATGGCCCTTTTTTCCAAGGATACCACATCTTTCTGATTTGCTCCCAAAATTTGAACTTTTTATGGTAGTATTATTTAAAGAACCAATCTTCTGACTGTTTATTAGATGTTATTTTCACCTGCAAGTGGAATTGAGCTCAGAAACACACATATATATATATATGGGGACAGGGAGGCATCTATCAGCGTACAGCCAACAGTATCTATCAATTGTTCGCCATTGATTCTTGAATGTAATCTTGTCTTCGTCGAGAAGGGTCAACATGCCTAGTTTGTTTAGCAGCCATATACATCACGCATGAGATCAGAAACGAGTAGATGTATTTATGAGTTCATAAAATGATTAAATTCAATGCTTTATTTTTTAGGGTTAATCACACTTAATACCCTTAAAGTATACCCCATTTCTCAGTTTACCCCCTAACCTTTTTTTTTGTCTCACTTTATCCCTTATTGGACAAAATTACCCCCTGTTATTTTAAACTCTTATTTTTTCTCTTTTTCTTTTTTTTTTCCTTTCCCCTTCTTTCCTCCTTTATTTTCTTTGTCTCTTTCTTCTTTCTTTAATTCTTCATTTTCCCTACAAGAAACTTCACCTTAGTGATTGAAGTTAAGAAAAACAAGAATTGCAAAGATCTATCTTCTTTCTAAATGATTACAAAAATATTCAAACCATTTCTCCAAAATACGATTTTTTTTAACCTTTCAGTTCTTTTGCTTGTTTCCCTTTACATTTCAGTTTCTTATTTTGTTCTTAAGAAAATATCACAAGATGAATTTGAGACCTAATTAATAATCAGTAATTACAATTTGTGATAAATAAAATCATTAGAAATTAGCTTTGATGCCTTTTAATGTTTCATCTAAAAATTCAATGACAAATTCAAGATAAAATTTTTCATTGGGATGAAATTTTCTATTGGAAAGGATGGAAGAGAATATAAGGAAGAAAGAAGAAAGAAACGAAAGAGGGGGGAAAGGAGAATGGAAAAAAGATAAATAAAAAGTTAAAATAATAGAAGGGTAATTCTGTCCAACAGGGGGTTAAATGATAAAAATTAAAGATTAGAGGGTAAAGTGAGAAATGGGGCATACTTTAAGGGGATTAATTGCAATTAACCCTATTTTTTAAAACATAAAAGCTAATCTATAAGCATAAAATTTTAGCTTTTGCTGAAAGCGCTTTTAGCACCAAAAGTTTCATTCCTAATTTTAGGGTAATTATATTTAACCCCCTGTGGTTTTGACTGTTCCACATAACCCCTAACGTTTGAAAATATCCACTTCACCCCCTATAGTTTTATGTAAAGTGGAAAGTGGACGGAATGTACAATTTTGTATCAAACACGCTCCAAAAGCGCGTGTGATAAAATTTTAATATCCATACAACCCCCTTATGATTCATATAAATATCTACTTTATCCCCTTGTGGTTTTTGCAATCGTCCACATAATTCCCCTATACTTTTATATAAAGTGGTAAATCCACTTTACATAAAACCATAGGAGAGTGAAGTGAATATTTTCAAATATTAGGGGGGTTATGTGGTAATAGTCAAAACCACAAGGTGATTAAATGTAATTTACCCCTAATTTTATAAGATGATGTTTACCAACACCTCAAAAGTACTTTTTTTACCTAGAGTACCGCAATCTCAAATAGGGTCTTAGTCTCTCGTAGAATAGCACTTATCACATAATATTTTCTATGATTTCAAAAACTTTATATAATATTTTCGATTTCTCGTGCTTTGGATTAAAAGGTCAGAGTGACACAAGTTGTCATCATTGACACTTTAGAAACTCAAATGACCATATTGACCGAGATATATAAATATAAGGTGAATTATATATTTTATCCATTGTTGTTTTTATGTATAAATGCAGTAGTTTTAGTTTTTGCATTTTTTTTTTCTTTTTGGTTGAGTCTGAAAGAAGGTGTATTTGAGCTCTTTCTCAAGGACTAGGCAATTATTCCCGCGCGTTGCGCGGAAATAAAACAGTTGTGCCCATTGAACCGTAAAAAAAAATATAAAATAAAGTCGCACGGTTATATAAAGGGAAGTAATAAGATGCTTAGAGTAGTAAAGTGAATGTAAATTTGATGTATTAATGTGATAATTTTTAAGCCAAACTATTAAAAAGATTTAAACATTTGTAACAATGATTGTTTAATGGTATTTAAGAAGAAATCTAAAGCGTTATTGGTTTGTGCAAAGAGAATAAGGAGTTGTAAACATGGAGAAAAATATATAGCTTTCCATGGGGAAAAGAACATAATGATAGTGGAAAGAGAGGTCGATAGGAAGCGGCTTAATTAATTACATATATCGGAAAAGCGAAAAAAGGGCTAAAATAAGCAATAATTGAGTAATTTTAGAAATGTTAGAAAGAGGTTACTATCAATATGAGTAATTTTGTCAATGGTAAATGAATATTAGCTTATTAAAATCAGTTTATATGGTAAGTGATTTGTATGAAAGGAACAAAATATTGTATAAATATAATGAGTAAGCAAAGTAGTAAGAGAGTGGGGGATTAATTTATTTGATAATGTAAATGAAGGGATGTTTTATGATTGGCAAGATCGTGATTAAGAAGGAATTTTATATTTATTAAAATAGACAATTTTTTTTAAGATGCACTATTTCTTCTTGAAGAGAAATATGTGCCTTCGTATGAAATAACTTTTGAATCCTTGATAAATAAAATAATTATTTCATTATGTTTGTATGAAAATGAAAAAGAAAAAGAAGTTATGGAAGAATTTTACAAAATAAAGTAATGTAAGCGTAGACATTTGCAGGATGAATCATATGTTTTATGTGATTAATACAAATTAATCTATCATTAGTTAATTTATCTCTATATTAAGTAATGGGAAATCAAGAGAATAAGGAAAAATATTTATAACGAAGAAAAGTAAGCGCTTCATAATTGAATGGAGTCTCTATGCTAAAAGCATAAAAGAAAGAAAGGAAAATAGAAGATTAATCAATGGTAAAAAGTTAAAGCCTATTGAATAAAATTTTATTTAAGATTCTTTTTCCCACGTCTGTTTGCTGTAACGGTTGGATTTTAACAGATGAATTTGTTTTTCTATAGTTGAAAAATGGAAAATCTCCATTTGGAGGTAGTAAATATATATATTATAATGGTTTAGGTGTTTTCCAATTAAATAATAGCGTGTAATAATTGGGCGAGGCAAGCGGTGATAGAAACACAAGTGGTATACATTCATTAATTGCAAAACTAAAAATGACAAGCCTTCTAAGAATAAATGTAGCACCTAACAACTCTGAAGCCATATAAATATCGAAGTAAGTATGAGAAGCAATATTGTCAGCAAACTAATTTGTTTGTACCTTTCCTCTAGCTTTATAATTAAGACAGAAAGCTACTGTGTGTTGCACTGCAATAGTTCACTTGTCAGTCACTGTAAGCATTAAATGCGATGGTGTTATAGATAGAAATGAGCTATTTATGATTTACTGCTCTCCTTCCTCTGCTATGGTTGATACGCAAACAATTCTTCTGTTAATGGAGAAAGCTAAAAATCCTTTCAGAAAATGGGAAGCAGTTGGAAAAGATAGAATCAAGTTCTTTCTTTGCAGATATGATAAAATTCGAGTGCATGCTGCAACAGCTCAATACTCAAAAGAAGGAACACCTGTGTATTACATTAAGAGAGAGTTTATTGAAAATTATCCAATGGTAATGAAGTATACAGGTGAACCATGTTTATATGGCATTGATTCCATTACGCAGTGGCTTCAAAATGTCATTACTATCAACTGAGGCTTTTGCAAAGCAGTGTGACTAGGAAAGGAGTTGTTTTATCTGTTCATTGTGCTGAGAGGATAAGAGTTATTTTCTTGATGACTAATGTAATAGTTGTCTGATCTATTTTTTACTGCTGTTAAAGAAATCGATAGTAAGGAGGCTGGAAAAATTCCTGGCGGAAAACCATGGTGCCATGTTTTTTTTTGCTCAAGCAGGGAAAAACAGGTAAGTATACTTTTTCTATGTATTTTTGCCCTTGTAACTGATAAAATGAAGTAAGTTGCTGAGATTATTGACACATGATTTAGTGAAATGAATAGATTGACATTAGTTGACATTATACTTTGTCTTTTGCAGCAAATCTTTCCGTCCATCTATCGGTCTCTTGGTCTTGATGATGGAAAAGTAATTAAAGTATATCATGGTAGAGAGAGTGGCAAATGAACATTAGAGATGGGTGTTTTGAACGGGGTGGGATAGCTTTGTAAAGACAACCTTATCTGAAAATAGCATGATCCTTCTCCGTACAAAGGGAAGCCTTACCTACGATGCTCTAGTTTTCTCCGAGTTGCAGTCTCAGATTGCAATGCGTTGGACCCTTCCATTAGCAATGATTCCAAACAAAGGAAGTTGTTTGAGCCTTTTTTTTTTTATAACGAATAATGTTGAATGGTGTAAGAACAAAGAACTGAAAGGGTAATTTTGATTTGTTCCTGACTTATTAACAGATTATGAGGTTCAGAAGGATCCATCAGCTTGCATTGTGTCATCAATCAATTGCTCTTTAAAGCACGATTGGATAGCGTTTAGTTGTTTCTATCAGTTCTACCTATCAAAGTATAAGTACAAGCTGGTACTGTGCTGTTGTTATTATCTACGTTTACTGCATAATTCTTTTAATGCACTTGGCTATAAGAAATCAAGCTGTACCTGCAGGAGCTGCCGGAGTTTGCAGACTTAAGGCTCAACGAAAGGAACACACCAGGTATAAAGCTAACGAGTGGGCACAAGCATTACGAGGTTGGGATGAGTGGCAGGTGTTTTGACAAGAACTGGAACTATTTTGTAGCAGATCACGATTTGCAAAATGGTCAAATATTAGTTTTCATTCCACAATCAAAGGTTTGCTTTGCTGTTTTGGTGTTTGATCGGAAGGGGATAGAGAGGTTGTATCCATGGCACTTCCAGTTTTTTGTTTGATGAGCTGGTTGATCCATGACGTATGTATACATTATGAATAGATCTTGTCATAGCATGCTTATGCTTTTAGAGCAAGAACTTTTTTGTAATTTTGAAAAAAAAAAATGTACGCAACTAATAGTTTATGATGTATCAGGTGGCTGGATTGTTTTCTTTGCTAATGAAGGCTTTGTAATGAAAGTTCTGTAAAACTTTAATGCCTAGTTAGTGCTTAAAGCTATAAAGGCTTTGCAATGAACGGTTCAAGCAGTTATTTGATTACTGTGATGGGTGGTATTAAGAGTAAAAATGGATGGCTAAGGGATAATTTATAAAGGCATTGTGAATTAATTGTTAACTGCGGTTATATTGCATAGAAGATATTACTGAGTATATTGTTTTGACTATCACAGAGTCCGTAACTATAGAAAGAGAGCCTATTAATACATGGATAGATGGGTAGAAGAAGATAATTTATCAACAAGAAGGAAAGATATTTTTTTTGCAAATTGTTTTCATTTTTCTTGTAGGAAGGCAGCAATATAAAGGCGTCAAAATTGAGAAGCTTGTTGGAGGACAAAAATATGTTAGAGAGCTTCTTAGAGAGTGAATTGTCTTGCAATAAGTGTTTAGTAGAAAGGTTAATATATTTATCCTTAGTGTTATAAGTACAGGGATAAATTACCTCATGATCAGGCTAGTGGGCAATTGTTTTTGCTAATGACAAAGTAGTGGTTTACGATATTGGTAAGAAGAGCAAATCCTACCTAGAAAGTTGTTTGTTAGAGGCTTAAAATTTATAGGCTAATAAAAGCAATGTAACGAGTTATAATATTTTGTTTATAAGTTCAAAATTTGGAGTTAAGTTAGAGCATTACAATACAATCTTGATGGTGGGTTACACAGCGTAATAAACTAAAAGGAATTAGCATCAATAACAAGAGTAGTACATGCAGTGTTGGATGGGTTTTATGGTAAATTCATTATAGAAGGATACAGGATCTTACAAGATCGAATAAAGGATTTTGCATAGGAGAGTTAAAATATACTATATATGTGATCTAGCGGTGATTTATATAGGTTAAACTAATAGGATAATTGATTTGTTATCAAGCAGGCGAACCATGCCTATATAGGGAGTAGTTCTAGTGGATTCACATAAGCCTTTAGCAAGACAAGGTAAAATGTCTACGAGTTTTAAAGGTGAGGAGAATTTTTTTTAAGGAAATAATGAAATTTTTCTTGAAATAGTAAATATTTTTTTAGTCGCTAAAACATATTGCTGGGAATTTGGGGAGATGTAAATGTACGATACATCATTTAGTATACAATGTTGGTTGTATGACCAAAGTTTGTACATAGTGATATTTTTAGAATTGTTAAAATTGATTGATATATAGAGAACAACTTGACTAAAGGAATTTTTGTTCCACAGGCGATAAAAGCGTTCTAAAGGGTCCAGGGGACAAAGGAGTATTTTGTATTCATAGTAAAGTTAAATGTAGCTATGATCAGGATAAAGAAATAATAATTATGATGGAGAGAGGTCGGGTTGAATAATATATGTAGTTAAGATAGAAAGCCGGTCGATGGCGTGGAAGAAATTAAGATTGAACTAAAATAAAAGACTCAAGCACTTATAATCAAAGTGTAGTTGTGCGAAAGCAGATACCAATCTGTGAATAATTCTTATGAGCTATTGAATAAATGAGTGAGGCTTAATTTTTATTAAATCATAATAGATTAAGTAGAATTAGCAAAGAACAAAAGTGCACCAGTCAAAGGATCAAAGGAAAAAAAAAAAAGGTAAAAAAATTGTCTTAGAGACATTAACAATGGATGTGCCGACTTAAAACATATATATGGAATCTATATATTTATGAATCCAGATTTTTTGCATGCAAAACATTTATCAAATAGCATAAGTAGCACATTAATAAGGCGGGACTAATATTCTAGGTTTAATAGCTGCGAATTTTACGGAAAAACCTCACAAATAAGAAAGTACATAGTACTTGTAGTACCAAGGAAAAGTATCTCGATTGCCATGGTTTATAGATCGAGCGGTAAAAGCTATTAATGGCCTCCGGTATAAAAACTAATGCCTGTCCAACTTCAAGGTGATGCGTACTAACAAACATCTGCCAATACTCGGTAAACTGGTTTCCATCCATCCGAACATGAAAAGCTCGATATCCAGTGCGCAAAGTAACAGTCGAACTTCTGCTGCCATTCAAGAAGGAATCAACTGTTTTTGGGAGTTTCAGTTAACACCTCAAAGAATAGAAGCGAGAGTTAGAATATATAAACTATTTTAATAGCAAAGTAATGCAGTTAAACATGAAAAGCATAAAGGATATATACTCACGAGATGACTCTTGTCCTTTCACTATAGATGTGATAGAAGGAAAGCTGAATTAGTTAGATGCGAACCATATCGGCCTTATAGTTGAGCAAGCATCTTGATCAAGATATGTATTTAGGCTTTCTATCCATTATTCATGAAATAAAAAAACATCTGTGATAGAAGCGATAATTACCTATATTGAGATGGGACATAGATATGCATGAAGGAATGCATAAAAAAAATAAGAGCGTTAATATACGGTTTGGAAGGTCTTTGTTTCAAAACATCGAAAGAGGTGCTGTCCAAGGGAAGCATGCATGAAGCTTAAGGTCAAGTAAATAATATCGGATCAAGGTTAAGTTGCCATTATGTCTCGGTAGCATTGTTTGTGTCTTTTAATCTGATTTTCTGGAGTGTAGCTGTGACCATCCTCTTGAAAGCTTTAACTTCAAGCTTCCAAGTCTTGGAAGCTTGTATAATACTAATAGGGTTACGTTGTGAAGCTTGAGCAAGGCAGAAAATTCATCCCGGTAGACCCTATGTGGTTCCCGGTCAACTTAGGAGGAAAGATTGTTGGATCGGAGAGGGAAGCAAATATTAGAAGAACAAGAGCCTTACATTGAGTCGTTAGTGCATTTCAAGAAATAGCAGCAAGGTGTTACATCATCCAATGGTCCGACTCTAGGTGAGCTCGTGCACCTCACTCCCCGCCATGAAGTTGTTGCTAGAGCAGCACCTAAAATCAAAGGAAGGAGGATTATCAGTGGGTGAATTTTGTTGGAAAAGTTAAGAAAAATGCCAAGTGTTAAGATACAAAGAGAATGCACACATGTACGAGAAGTTGTAAGGAGTAGTACCTGCAAGCCAAGTGCTGACAAACCAGAGCTATTTGTATATAGCAGAGACAAGTAGTACCCCAATCTTATAAAAAGGTGTAAATAAATGTGAGAGAGAGTGCAGTTGAGAATGTAATAATGAGTAATCAATGCTAACATCAACCAGCATTGAATAATATGTAACTGTGGAATCTGCAGAATATAAAGAAACGAAGCAAAGTGTCTTTTCAATTGAGCTAAGTAACTTAGCGTGTTATAGTACATACTTTGAGTAGACTCTAATTAAAGAGGTGTAAGAAAGAGAACATTTAAGAGAGTAAAAAAGGCCTTAAAATAGCAACAAGGGGACCGTTATAACCGTCGCGTGGA
Organism: Gardenia jasminoides; assembly: GCA_013103745.1. NCBI lineage: Eukaryota > Viridiplantae > Streptophyta > Magnoliopsida > Gentianales > Rubiaceae > Gardenia > Gardenia jasminoides. The sequence continues at coordinate 55,742,507 of CM023103.1, forward strand.
AAATCTTCGATCATGAACGGTGAAATCTTGGCAAGGTTCCATTTTTTTTTTTGTACCATCTCTGTAATCTACAAAAGTTGGCGGTCTGAGAAAAAAAAGAAATGTTCAATGTTATGACGCCAAGGCTACTTAAAGAGAATAATGAATAGGAAAAAAACCGAAGGAAAATTATTCTTAATAAGTGGGGCGTTAGTGGTAAACCAATCGATGATATCTATACCCACAAACTATTTTAAGTCAATAGAAAAGGTTAGACGGTACCGTGAGCATTAATGTAGCATCAACTAAAACAATGTGAAGTTACAGACAATGATAGCCTATGCCATTACAAAGGCTTAGTAGCGCTTAAAGACCACAAACAAAAAAGGAGGAGACAAACTTAACAAACATAGTAGATATAGAAAGGCGGCAAAAGCGATAGAAGGTTCTAGGCTGATATAGAATGTTCGAACCAACAAAGCTAATTGGATCGGGTTGCATCAATTAGAAAGAGCTAGAATCATGCAAGCTTTGTTTTCTTTGCTAGCTTATCATGCGTTTGAGAACCAGCACGGAGATTCATTTCTCGAGCATCACCCTCTCATCAAACTTGCTTGACAAATTAATACAAGCCTCACGGGAGACTTTTTTTTTCTAGAAAAATAAAGGGAATTCCAATATATAAGTAGCGTGTAGGTCCGCAGTGGACAAAGTATATGAGGCATGCAATGAGTGGACAGTTTAGTTTAAGTTGATGTCAATTACCTTGTGTGCGAGGAGGGAGCGGTTGCATGGGAGAGTCAAGCAAGAATGGCGTCGAGTAGGGATAGGCAAGCTAGATGAACTCTCACCGCCGACAAGCTCATAAAATATATCGGTATATTTGCTGTTTCGGGATCATTATATCGCCGAAATGGTTGAATCGAACAACAAAATTCTGTTTTGGATCCCTCATGGACAACGCTCAATGGAAGTTGAAGATTACGCTAAAAAAAAAAAAAAATCATGATGCATTGTTATAAGTGAAGAAAGGAAAAACAAAGCAGTTTTAAATAATGTGCAAAAGGGTTTAAAGAGTGGACGATTAAAGTGGTCCATGGCATCATGAGAGTGGGTCAAAAGCTTTTCACCAATTCACCAAAAAGCGAATTGTTGATATGTCAGATGGGATCGAAGCTTAACATCAAGCACACTGCATAGAAGAAGTGTTTGTATAATCGACACATTTAGGGAAAAAAGCATAAGAAACAAAGATAAGAGTGGGGGAAAAAAGCGTAATCTTGACAACTGCGGTTTTGTTGAACACCTTTAGAATGTACGTATCCATAAGAACATCAGGTTACTTTATAGCATTTCTTGCATACCATACTTATCTGGTGGAAAATGTGTTGAAATGATATAGAGGCTTTGATCCGATGCAAACTAATAGAAAGTAAATAAGGATTTAGACATGTAGTTAGATATAATATAAATTTGATTCTAAAGAAGGATATAAAACCTTTTTGGTTCTTGTTTGTAGGTGAAAATTAAATTGAATTCCGAGGAGAGCAAGGGTCACGGATTGTATGGTGCATGGAGTATTTCTTTTTAAATAATGCATTGTTCATTAGTGGGTATGAGAATTTTAGCAAAATAAGCGGTTAAAGCGTAGAATCAAAGCGTTTAGCGAAAAATTCATACCATATTTTAAGTTCTCGATATCATGAATGGGAGGATTAAGGTAATAGATGATCGCTTTCAGGTAGATGGGTTGCACCCTAGGGACAAAGAATAAAAGGTATTAGTTAAGCATGGTAAAACAAAAACACAATTGGAAGATAATATAGAGGTGTAAAATTAGGGGAGAAACTCCGTTGTAGTTACAGATTAAAGGGACTTAGCTTGAGGCATTCTGAATGATAACGGAAGATGTTCATTGATTTAGCTATTTCACGCCGGTGATTCATTGCCAGATTGGAGATTTTTCTAATCTAAACATATAAAGTGGGAAAATCGGGTAAGTATTGATAAGCGATGACAATGGACAGAAAACAGGGTTACGACTCTGGCGACTCATTAATGGTAAACAACAGTGGGGCCAAAAGCATTTGTGAAAGCTGTTATGTTGATCACTACAACAGCCTGTGATATCTAAGAAGAAAGGATATAAAAGAAACGATTAATATATAAATGGATTAGCATAAAAGTATATGAAGTAAATTAGATAAGATTTTAAGCGACCAGGATGGTTGTTTAGCTCCATGGATTGTGCCAAATCCTTAAACATGAATGTATGAGAACTTAGTTGGTATCATGCTCGACATCTTCGGTAGTTCTTCAATGCGAGTTTTAGTTGAAATAATCCCTTTGGATAGTCAAGCCATGGTCAGTCTGTGCTGTCTATTTGTGAACCGGCATTTGCAATTTTGTATTTCTTGAAATGAGGCGTTGCCCATAACTTGAATAGTTTATTAAACAATATACCTTCAACTTGAGACCCATCAGACTGCAAAACAGCAGCAAGTTGGTTTATTCGCCGATTAGCAAAAAAAAATGTATATAAAGTAAGAAAAGACTAAACAATCGAAAAGCAATAATCAACTATATCAAAGAATTATACATTTAGGCCAACGATATAAGTTTCAGTAATGTATAAGCATCATCGAGGAAGGTGTCGTCAAGCTTCCAAAATACTTGCTGCCCAAGACTTCATCCCGTGCTTACTCTCACCGAATCAAGAAATTCCTCCATTCTAGTGCACCAAGTAACCAGCATTATAAGCGCAGACTAAGATGAAAATGAGCAAGGAAAGTGAAAACCAATAAAGGATTATTAAACAAAAACATAAGCATAGATATAGTAATGAAATCAAGTAATAGCATTCGTTACATACATAAAGGATAAATACATGCTATAGCCCCTTGAGAGGTCAAAACTTCTTCATAAACAACATTTCGTCTTACAATCGGCTTTACTATCGCGAGGTTCCTGAACAATCAAGACCTTAATCAATCAGACGCTAGCCTCGAATGCTACATATAACGACCATTGTGTTTCTAAGATATACTCCAACATACCTAGAGTTTGACCCGATTTATTAATTGTCATTGAAAAACGAGTCCAATGAAATCGGTACGCCTAAATGGAACACCATGCTTTTCACATCACGATCAAGCCTCAGAAGGGATTTTGGCGTGAGAATATGCTTTCTTGAATGAGTATTTCCCACAGCAATCACGTATAGTATGTGGTTAAGCTCGCCTACAAATTAAGCTGGTTCCATTACGAGGCCTTCGCTGGATTGATTCCTTAGCGTATTATAGGGCGCTTTTCTCGAGGATCAATTTACGGTAAGGCATCTGGATTCAGAATTCGAAAATCCTATGTCCCCTCGGCAACGCCATGCTTTGTCGCACTTGTGTATACGTAGCTTTACCCGAAAGTTGTCAATCATAATATGATTGATGTCATCAACAAAGACTGCTTTGTTGGGAGATAAAATGCATCTATTGATCAATTGTAAGGACCATTGCATACAAATGTAAGTTAAATCAATCTAATAGCTCATTAAACAAGAAACGTAATTACGCTATGCTATGTATAATCTGTGTAATAGTGTATTTGTCTAGAAATAAGGAATGAATAATGAGGTACAAACTCAATTATTAGTCGAGAATTGTTCTATGGTAAAAGCAAACCGTAAAGGAAAAGATTAGCACTGTTGACCTTTCAGAGCCACGGCTGTCAAATGGAAA